>PYAF01003787.1:40342-55124 GCA_007407185.1 Glycine tomentella
CAATGCTATGAGTTTCATGAAGAACACGAAGAACAACCCATATTCAAAACAACTCCAAATTCAACAAAACCATAGGGGAAATGAAGGCAATTGCAAGATAAACTCAAAAATCACACAAGAAACACACAAAGAACAACAAACAACCAAGAATCATGATTTTCAATTTTCATTTTCTGGAAAAAAAATAAAAACGAAAATGCAAATAACATAGAAATCTTTACAAAATACTTTCCGGAATCAAGCTCTGATACCACATGATGACCACCAAGACATGAATGCTTGGCTTGGATCGTTTCAGGATTGTAATCTTCAAGACTCCATGAATTAGGGTTTGAAATTCAAATAGAAAAATGGAGAAGATTAAGAGGAATGATTTAGAATGACGCTTCGATTCCCAATTGGAACGATAAGTCAGAGGAGGATTCGCCACAAAGGAAAGCTCCCTTGATAAGAATCAATTTGGTCTCAATCAAGAACCAACAAGAGGCTAAGCTCTCAATTTAAGCAAAAGCTCAATTTCATTAATCAAAAGTTAACCAAAAATAGCAAAGACCTCTGATAAACCCCTAAAAACGTAGGTTTAGGCCTATTTACGGAAATATCAAAGCCCATTACATGAAAACAGCAAAAGGAAAGTTGCAGTACCATTTTAAATGAAAATAATCGATTAAAACAAAGCGTAATCGATTAAAACAGAGCGTTCTGCACTGTGTAATCAATTACAGCAATGTCGTAATCGATTACAGCAGACAAATAATCGATTACAGCAATGAAATAATCGATTAAAACAGACCGATAGACAGACAGATAGAAAAATAGACAAACAGACACCATTTGCATTTTAATCGATTACAGACACATTTAATCGATTAAAACAGACAGCAAATGCTTATTACAACAGACAAGACTTTTTTGATGTATTTCCATTGAATTTGGTATGCCTCTTCATGCTTGTCCACAAGATATAAGGCATTTTTGATGTGGTCTTGAAGGGCTTGAGTTCTAGCTCTTGTCATGGGGTCCTTCAAAGCTCACCAAAGGAAGTACTTCAAGCTCTCCTTCTAGACCTTTGACTTGTAATGGACCTCCATCATCATGATCCTTAGATAGTCCTCTATCAGATACTCTTTCCTTCATAAAGTTAAAAAGGTAGTTCTCTCACCTTTGTCTCCAAGTGAAGTGTGTGAGGATCAAATAAAAATGAGATTGAAGAGAGAAAAAGAAAAGAAAATCAAAGAAAAAAAAGAGTCCTTTGAGAGAGAAAAGCCCAAAAGAAAAAGATGGCAAAAAGACTAAAAAGAAAGAACAAACGAAAATAGAAAAATAAAGTGAAAATAGAGAACAAAAGATGGGAGACAAAAAGTGTGAAAAAAAATTAGAAATAAAATAAAGTTTGTTCATCAAAGCTAAGGAGGTTAAGAGAGTGATGCTAGCTAGACAACAAATGTATTTACTCATTCCAAATTATTTGTGCCTGTCTTCTAGTTCCTTTGACTTGCCTCCAGGTTTTGATACACTTTTAAAGGAGTTTGAGGATGTCATTCCACAAGACATACCCTATAGCTTGCCTCCTTTAAGAGGAATTGAGAATCAAATTGATCTTGTTTTGGAGCTTTACTTCCTAATAGCGCTACCTATTTTAGTAATCTGGAAGAGACCAAGGAGATTCAAAAGCCGGTTGAAGAGTTGATGCAAGGAGGATGGGTGAAGAAAAGCTTGAGCGCACGTGCAATGCCAGTCATCCTAGTCCCAAAGAAAGACAACATGTGGAAGTTGTCCACGGATTGTAAACCCATCAACAATATCACCATAAGATATCGACATTCTAATCCTAGACTTGATGATGGCGTAATCCACTCTACCATTTATTTTTCTCTTTGTGGGGTCTTTTATGATGTTAGCCCATTATTTCCTATTGATTTAATTTCCTTACCTAATGATTCTTTTATTTTGAGTAAAAATGGGCTTTCTAGAGCCACTTTTCTTAGGAATCTCCATGGAAGGGTGCCAAATCATATTGTGAAGATGATGGAGCGATTTGCTTGACATGCCAACAAGGGAAGAATGACCATGGTATTTGATCCCGGAGTTTGCGTTTGGGTGTATCTAAGGAAGGATGGGTTTCCTTTCCAAAGGAAATCTAAACTCTAACCTAGGGTGACGGACCTTTCAAGGTCCTTGAGAGGATTAATGACAATGCCTACAAGATTGACTTGCCAAGTGAGTATGGAGTGAGCTCTACTTTTAATGTCACTATCTTTCTTTTTGTGATGTAGGTGTTTTGAATGCAAATCCAAGGACGGATTCTTTTCAAGAAGGAGGGGATGATAGAGAACTATCCAAGGATCATGAAGTCCTAGAAGCACTCCATGAAGGGTTCAAAACAAGGTCCAAAGCCAAGCTCAAGGTCAAGGAGTTGAAGAACTTCCTTTGATTAACTTTAAAGGACCCATAACAAGAGCTAGAACTCAAGCCCATCAAGACCACATCAAAAATGTCTTATATCTCGTGGACAAGCATGAAGGCACACCAAATTCAATGAAAACACATCAAAAAAGTCTTGTTTGTTGTAATAAACATTTGCTGTCTGTTTTAATCGATTAAAATGCAAATGTTGTCTGTCTGTGTGTTTGTCTGTTTTAATCGATTATTTCATTTTGTAATCGATTAAATAGCATAAAACACTGTTTTAATCGATTACGCTTCGTTTTAATAGATTATTTTCATTTAAAATGGTACTGCAACTTTCCTTTTGTTGTTTTTTTGTAATGGGCTTTGATATTTCCGTAAATAGGCCTAAACCTACGTTTTTTAGGGGTTTATTAGAAGTCTAGCCCTATAAATACTCAGACTTTGCTATTTTGGGAAAACTTTTGATTAATGAAATTGAGCTTTTGCTTAAATTGAGAGCTTAGCCTCTTGTTGGTTCTTGATTGAGACCAAATTGATTCTTATCAAGGAAGCTTTCCTTTGTGGCGAATCCTCCTCCTACTTATCATTTCGATTGGGGATCATGGCGTCATTCTAAATCATTCCTTAATCTTCTCCGTTTTTCTATTTGAATTTCAAACCCTAATTCATGGAGTCTTGAAGATTACAATCCGAAAATGATCTGAGCCAAGCATTCATGTCTTGGTAGTCATCAGTTGGGGTGGTGCATAATTGAAGGTGATGAGCTATTCTGGGTTGAATATGTTGTGTGAGCTGCCTGAATCAATTAAAATAGTGACAAGGAGATTATCAATAGAACCTTAGAATTTGGGGGTTTTACGGGAAGGTATACTTGTAAGTGCCTATAGAGATAGGTGAAAATGGATATATTATCAATGGGAGGGAGGTTAAGAGGTGTAGGCTCATCAACTAGGGAATTGTTGTCATCCTCAATTTGGTGTAAAAGAAATGATTATGGTTGAGTTTATGTCCTTTTTTTATAAAAAAAAATCTCATCATAGTTGAAGAATAAGCTCGAAGCACACATATCTTGGGATTGGTCCGAATTAATATATTTAATGGGGTATGTTAAGAGAATAGGTGATAGGTTTGGACGTGAAAGAACATGTTTGGGTAGGATCAGATGAAATGTGTGGTGGGTTTTCAGTGGTATAGTTGTAGTGGACTGGTTTGGTTTTGGAATCCTTAATCTTGGACTCAATTAGTTTGGATAACCAATTTCTTGAGCAATAGAAGTGGGTCTTTGAATGGCTAATTCCTTCCTAATTTCAGGGAGAAGTCTTGAGATGAAGCAATTTAAAATGACCTCATGTTGTAGGCCCACAATTTGGTTACAAATTTTCCTCAAACGTAGCTTTGTAATCATTCACATATCCAACTAAAAGGAGGTCCAAACCATAATTCTAGGGCTTTAGTAAAGGATCCCCAATCTGAAAATTGTGAATTCTGGTGCATCCACTTGAACCAGCTAAGTGCATCACCCTTCATGTAGAAAGAAGACATGTAAAGGAGTTGATCAATGGGTATTTGATAGAGGAAAAAATGCAGTTCGGTCTAAAATGGCCAATTTAAAGGATCTTAGCCATCAAACACATCTAGTTGTAGCTTAGGGGGGCGTATGGAAGGTGTGGAGGTTGACATAATGTAAAAAAATGATTTTAAAATGGGGGAAATAGGGGTGTGTGTTTGGGGTTGCAACGAAAGTGATAACAGGGGGAGATTGGCCATAAAAGAAGAAATGGGTAGGAATGGCTATGGGTGGTGGTTAGACGCATATAGTTAGTGGGAGAAAAGGAAGTAAAAAACTAGTGGTTAAAGGCATCCTAAAAGGTGATTTATGGGTATGCTGGAAAGGAAGGGCATGCCAAAGGTGTATGGCATCCTGACAGTGTGGGATAAGTTGTGGTTTAGGGGTTTGGTATTATCGAGGTCGTGAGGAATGACCATATTAAGGTTATGTACGATGGGAATGGAGTGAGGTATGCCCAACGAGATGGGGGCAACAAGGGTTTGAGGGGTATTTGTGGGATGGGTGATGGCAATGGGATGAGATGAAGGTAGATGGGTAGAAATAAGGGTGGGAGAGGAGAAGTACTAGAAATTTGGGCAGAAGTGAATGATATTTGGTCTTTGAGAGTAGTCATAATGGGGTGAGGGCATCATGTCGTGAATTCATATTTTGCTGCAAAAGTTGTTGATGACCATCTTGAACTGCTAATTGTGGTTGTATACTAGCCAACAATTCATGTATGGATTTAAGAAGGTGATTGAGAGTTTTTAGTTTAGTATTTCTCAATTCTTCGTAGCTTATTTGACCTCTTTTGGACTCTTATTTTCTTACCTTAACTCAATTTTGGTCTTAGGCAAATAATTGAGTTTAATTGATAATCGTTGCTTATTTTCATATTTTGTGCTTACTTGACATATCTTCCTTGTGCAAGACCTATAGGATTCTACAGAACTCCAAATAGAGCATATAAGCAGTCCCTGGAAAGCTAAGGAAAAGAGAACAAGTTTGACAGAGATAAGCCTGGGCCAATTTTATCGTTTTGAAGGTCATTTTAGGCTTGTAAGTCAGAACCTTTCCACTTGGACTTTGGGCTGCGAGATTGGGCTTTAATTTGTATAATTAGCTTAATTAGATAGATTAGATGGGCCTAATCAAGGCCCATACTTTCCTACTGTTCAGTCACAATATATATTAGTGTATTTAGTTAGTTAGTTAGTTACTTCATTTTGTACAAACAGATTTAAGAAGCTTCTTGTGCAAGTTTTAGGATCAAACTTTTTTCTCTCTTTTTCTCTCAACTGTTCTTCATTTTTCTTCTTCCTTCTGTAACGACCCGCCTCGTTGCTACAGTATTACTAACTATAATCGTGCAATTTTTTAATTTTAATGAAAACTCCATTAATTTGATTATGGAAATGGTGGTAAATTATTCGCGATATTACACTTGTCATACTATATATAAATATATAAATAAATACACAAACATGTATATCTTAAACCATCACATGTCAGGATATAAGTTAATTATATTTACCTTGAAATGTACATATCCATCAAAAAGAAATCAAGAGACCAACTAAGAAAGAGTCGACTATCAAAATACAACTCTTTTCCAAAAAGTAATCCATTGTCATCACGACGGCTCGGCGGCTCCAACCTTTTCCTTCCAGAGTCACCTAATGTTGCTCATCTGCTCACACAAACGAAGGTTTGCGATCATCACAAGTACCAACCACACGGTACAACAAATGCAAGGGTGAGTTTATTATATAAAACCAACAAACATCATATAACAGCAATTAAGAAGGAAACAACATTACCCACCACAATCATTAACAAAAATCCATGATTCCAATACACACTTAACAAACCAATCATCCAATGCATTTCACAACTCAAACAATCATGCATAGAATGATGCATGCACCTGACTCATCTATCAGCATGCAATGTGGTACCATATCCCGAAAATAGCCTCTCACAGGAAAATGATTCACTGCCTATTAGGGCCACCCTGTCGTGCACTGGCCGTTCTCCCCCAGTGATTAGCCAGCGTCGTTAGGGAATTCCAAACCTGATGATCCCTTAGCACCTGGATTTTCAGCCCATTAAAATCCATAGGTACGCACATGCCTTCATTCTATTTCCATCCATGCACGTGAAGTATGAAACATGGGCATCATCAATGTATAACCATGGACAGGAACAAATCCTTCCCCGCAAGGATGACCAGTTATACGCCTCCCATGTACATACATAACACACCAGTGTGGGCTTACCGATGCACTGACCGTGGCTAGGAACAAATCTTTCCCCGCAAGGATAACCAATCGGTCACTGCACCCCACGTGTATATACACAGCATACAATCATGGCACCATCAATGTATGACCATGGCCAAGAAATCCTTTCCCGCAAGGATGACCAGTCATACACCCCCATGGGTATCCACATCACATAATGACAACCATGGGTACCATCAATGCATGATCATGGCCAGGAATAAATCCTTCCTTGCAAGGATGACCAATCATCATGGGTATCAGTGTACATACACATCACCTCATCTCGATATCATCGTCATATATATCAAATTCATCTTATTTCAACATTATCCTCATAAACATCAACTTCATCTCATTTCAACATCAACATCAACATCCATTTCATCATCATCTCATTTAAACATCATAAACCACATCATCATTATCTCATTCAATCATCACCAACACATCAATAACATCTTATTTCAACATTATCAATGACATCAATATCACCTCTTCCATCCACAATCCATATTACCACGAGACTGGTATTTTAGGAAAATTTTAAATTAAAGAGGAGACTACAATATAGAAAACACACTCTTATGCCCATTTAAAGATTTAATAAAGAATTAAATAGGACTTTTCATAAAAATCCAATCAATTACAACAACATCATTCACAGTTTTATCCATTAATAACAAATTCGTTGCATCACATTAGTTAAAAACACAGTTTTCTTGAAAACGAGCACACAATAGGAACAAGCATACATCAATCATAAATACATCGCATCCATTAGTTAAAAACTTAGTTTTTCTTGAAAATCAGCACACAGCAGGGACAGGCAGTTATCTTCATAATTGGACTCCCTGGCCCCCAACTATGGTATCAAAACTATAACTAAATAATAAACTCCCCTTACCTAACTATATCCCTCTGTTAGCTTCTTGAAACGTCGTTGAGAGTTCTCAAGTTTACATGCTTTGGTCCAAACACAGAGTTCTATATACCAAATCGAAGATAATTTAGTATAGATTTCAAAAGCAAGGTCAAAATTAACAGTTGGGGTCAGATACCCACTCAAATCTAAAAAGAGGCTAAAATGGTGTTTTGGGAGTTCACATCAAAAGACATCATTTTGAAATTCCAATCACACCAATGTGACCAAGGCTCAACATAGATCATAGCAATGACATCAACTTCATAAAAATGAGACTTTTACAACATTTCATTTTCAAAGGGTTTTCAAAGGAAGTATAAAAACAGCCAATAATGATACCCAAATCATAAGAGATATTAAGAGAGACTTCAAACTAGCTAAGAGAAGACAAGGAAACCATGGTTACCTCAAAGAAACTAAGAAAGGAGGATTGGAGGCTCCGTTCTCTACCGAATCCTCGGGTTGAGTTTTGAAGATTCCGCTCTGATTAAAGTCTTCCTCTCTGTGTGGTGGTTCAACGGCAAGAAATGGCGGCTCGTAGCGGTCACCGATGGTTGTGGCTAGTGAAGGATGATGGTGGGAGGTTGGGTGGTAGTTTGGGAGAGGAAGAAGGCCATTTTTTTGTCATTTACGCTGCTGGTACTATTTAAAACCGACTTGACTCGCCCAGGCGAGCTAAAATGCCTGCAAAAATTTGCCTGGGCGAGCTGACCCAATTTTAAAATTTCTGCTTCTGTGAAAAATTTGAAGGTGATCCAACGGTTAACCAATCTAAAATTGTGATTTTACTAAAACAGATTTTGGGTCAAACTCGGAATCGCTCAATTTCAACGCAACTTCACATAACTTGACATCTACACCAAGCAATTGCACTTGGATAATTCACATAACATTTCAAATAATCCTAATTAATAAAGTAATCAAATTATACAAGGAATACATCACACATATATTTTAAGTTATCGAAATTTCAAGGTGTTACACCTTCCATGTCTATTCTTCTTTTTTCTTGCACAAATTTCATTGCTTTTCCACTAGTGATGATCATGGAAGGCTAACACAATTAATCAATCCCAAGATTCAATCCAAGCAAGGAATAATTTGAGTTTTGGTTTAGTATTTCAATCTCTGTGTAAATGAACTTCTTCAATCCTATTTTAGATTTTTATGATTATGAATGTGCTTAGGATTGAAAATGGATTAGGTTATGGATCCATTTCCTAATTTTGAAATTTAATCACAGATTGTTTGGATGATATTTCGATCTGATTTGTGATTTCAATTGATTTAGGAGTTAATTCGACTGAATTGATTTTAATGACATTGACTGAACTCACACAATATGATCATTATCTATGGAACTATGATAAATTGAATTGTTTGATTTGGTGAATTAGATTGATGCTCTTGAATCTGTTTCACAATCTAATTCATCAATTCTGTCAGTTTTTGTATTTTCTGCATTTCTGTTTGTGTTTCTACAATTTTCGTTTATTGTTTGCAAATCGTTTGTTGAAATTCCCCCTACTGTTTATAAGTGGATTAGAGTCGAAACCAAATTGAATTGTATCTCTGAGTCAACTTAGATTATTCCTGTACTGCAGAATTAATCGTAGTTTTATTTGTTTTGTAACGATTCGACATTCGTTATCAGAAGGTCATCAACTTCCTTGTTTGGTCGAGGATTCATTGAGGATGTAGATGAAAAGACCAAATTTGTTACGCGACTGCTACTAATAGATTAAGAAAACCAAGAGCAAAGGGAAACCATGCATGCATCAATGACGTCAAAGAACATTAAAGGAAAAACTTAATTCATCATTCTTCATTACCCTAGTTTCACACACACATTGGTTCATCTATTAGGGTAAGACACACATTACAAAGCCCACTAAAGACCCCAATAACAACAAACATCAGCATAACTGAAATAATAAAGATCCACGTACTTTAATAAAAATGATGAAATAATAATTTTAAACATAGTTCCTAAGCCACACTGATTGTAGAGTCTTCCTTTTGGGTTTCACATGGCCCAAAGGTCCTTGCTCTTGCGACGGCCCAACATCAGATTGTCCCCTAGATGAATCACTTTTTGTAAGCAACCAAGTGATTTACAAAATGATGACACAATTGGTGAAGGAATAAGGATGAGTAACTTACCAAATAGTGCAAATAAGAACCAAAGGTACTATGGAAACTAGAAGATGTAGAATGGGAAAAAAAAGAAGCCCAGCTATTGATTTAAAATTTAACTGTTTCAAAACTTCTAAATTTATAAGGGTACAGCAGAATTTCTCTTTTAAAAATAGTGATGTTACAGTTTTATATATACTATTACCTACATAAATCACTTTTAGTAAGAGTTGTGCATATTTTACAAATATTATTTAACTTTGAAAAGTCTATATTTTAGTAGACTTGTGCATAGCATGCTGATAAATCCTTTAGGAATTAGGACAGCGTTAACACATACCATAGGTTGAAGCCATTGTTCAACTCCGATTGTTCGTGATCTTTGGCATCACAATCTCACTAACTAAAGCACTCTGCTTACTATGCTCTCAAATCAAGTTCATCTAAATGCTGTTACCACTTGGAACTCGACAAAAGATGGCAAGACATTATCAAACTTCTTTAAATGAGTTTGACCTTCATCTTTCAACCACTTCTATCATCTCCAATCATGCAGTTACACACCTGTAATCACGGAGAACAAAGAAAAAGAGAACTACTTTGCTCTGAAGCATAAAATAACAAAGCAAGGAACCATCTTCTTCCATCTCTGATCTCTCCCTCCATTTTTTCTTCGTTGTGCCTCAAAGTTAACTTCTAAACCACCATATATACTCTTCACTCCAAAAATTCTCATCACTCTCAAGAGAAAGCAATCGAGATGTCTACAGTCACATGCAAAAGCACCTTAGTGAGTCGTCCTCTCAAAAGTTTACCATGAATGCTCTTATCTGTTCTCTCCTAGAGTTCCTTCTCTACGTACGAAAAATGCACACTCCCCACCAGTTTATGAACTCAAGAATCTCGTTTGTTATAAATAGTTTTTTTTTAACTAACTAAATTCTCAAATCTAGTCCGAAACACTGACTTGTCTTTCCATGGTCCTTTACATAAGTTACATATGGCAGTTGTGTGTCATCACAACAGATAAAATCAACTTCACGATATCTAGTAATAAATCAATGATCTACAAAATCTTCACATACTATATGCTTCTCGCACCACAGCATATTCTAACATAGAAGAGAGAAAGAGAACACGATTTTTCTTTTATTTGATGATCCATGAAATGATCTTCTCGTCCAATTATAAGCTCATAGCTTCTCTTTTTTATTTTTCTTTTATAGGTGATAATGATATTTTATTTAGGTAACGAAATAATTAAATATATATATGTCATGATCGCTAATAGTAATTGCACATGTCACTATATTGTATGATCCACAAGGAGAGTGCCTTAATCTTTAGTTCGCCTTATATATCGTAGCACTTTTTGCCCATTTTCTGTCTCATGTATATGAACTGACATTTTGTCATTACACTATAAAACAATTGATAAAGGCTTGCAAAGATTTCAGAAGGAACCAATAACATAAAATAAATTTATTAGGCTAGCAAAATGTCAAAACATCACAAACTTTTATCAAATTCAAGTTTTATTACGGGGCAAAGTGAAAGGAATTCTGTCCAACTATGAGACATGTCTGCAACCTTTCAGTGCTTGTCAATTTGTGGAGTTTAGCAAAAGTGTTGTGTATGTTAGCTTCAAAGTATGGAGACATTTTTTGCACATGACTCATAATTGGAAAAGTTTTTTGCTCTTTCTTATATGCTTAAGCCTATAATTCTATAATCTCACTAATTTCACTATCTTTAGCATCTTATATCTGTGTTGTTATCTGTGGCATGCCAGAACAGAGACACTAGATTTTGAAAAGTTAAAAAAAAAGTTGAAACTCCAAAGCTACTAAAACTAGCTAGTTTTCAATCCCCAATGTAATCAAGCACATTACTTGGCTGTTTGTTCCAGAATAGGGATTTTGTTCCATGTTTCTTCCAAGCCACTTATATGCAATGGTGGCAATGAAAACATGCTAACTGTTGAGCTTCCCTTTCGAATTTCCTGTAAAACATGCAAAGCTGAAATGGTACTCTTCATATAAAGGCTCTCAATGTGATGGTTGGCTGCTGCTAACTCCTTAGGCATCAACAGATCATCACTACTCTTTGTGCAGGTTGAAGTTGAAGCATAACATCCCTCCTCAGCTTGGGGAGGTGCCTCACCAGAAGTCAAAGGATCGTTCATCGGGAAAAGGTGGTTAAGCATTGTTTCACACTCCTTCACAAGCTTGTAGAGAAGGTCAGTGGTGAAGAAAGGCTGTTGCAAGACCTTCTGAATGAAAGGAAAGCGAATGAGAGCACCAGTTCTCTTGTCATACTTCTTTAGTATTTTCACTAATCCTGCACACGGAAAATTGAAGAAATACTTGGATATATTAGTTGCTTATGTGAATCTTAATTCTTAGGTAAATCAATCTTCAATTTAGCACAAAATATCAACCTTTAGACTGGTCAGAGGCATTAGGCATATCTCTATAAAGCCATTCAATCTTAAATAACAGTTTTTTTTTTACCCTAACAAAAACATCTGGATTATGCCTTTGGTTATAGGAGCATTTTCGAACTTTAAAGGGAGAATATCAATTTGGTATGTTCAACTGTTGTTCCTTTTAGTTTTAGGTGATGTGATCTTTGTAAACTTTACAACAAGGGAATATTTGTGGAATTCATTAGGATAATTGCTTATAATATTTGAGGACACATGCATTGGATTTACCAAAGTAGACAGAAGAATAAGAACTCACTCATCTGTTATCTAAAGGGAGCAATGTTCAATATAAAACATTAGACAGAAGAATAAGAACTCACTCATCTGTTATCTAAAGGGAGCAATGTTCAATATAAAACATTAGAAAATAGTCAAATTAGTCCAAAGATATTAGTTCAACCATATTAATCATTGAGTGATGAAAATTGAGCTTGGTGTCCATAAATTTGCGTCTTTTTTGTTCAAATTAGTAGGCACATCAGAAACTCAATACTAATTTGACCTACAAAATACACATTGAAAGACTAACTTGACTGACCAAATGGATACTCAACGACAATGGGTGTAAACACAACTACTATAGCAGAGGAGGCATTATCTTTCAAGAACTAATTCAATTACTTGCTATAGAAAATACTAATATTCCAAGTAGATGTCTCATTCAAAGGAAGCATATTCATGGATTTACCAAGCTGCCAAGAGAATTTTCAGGATGAATAGAAAACGAAAACCTGAAGGTGGGTAATGAATCTTTTTTCTTCTTCTGATTTACTACACTTTCTATTGTATTGAATCACACCGTAAGTTCCACAGTATGCATCAGTTCAGAAGTCTATAAATAGTGCCCAGGACTTGTTCCCTATATTCATGTCCATCTATACTTTGTCAACTGTGATAAACAATTAACAGTTGATTTTCATGATTGGTACATTCTAGTTTTGTTCCTAATTGTTTGGGAATATAAGGTTGGTTAGGTGGTTAAAAAAATGTCACAGATTCAATCCTAATTGTTGATAAAAAAAACTAATAATTAACATTTGTCAATAAAAAAATAAATAGTGTCCCGGAAATCTAATTTGAAAACATAAGATTAATAATTGGACGTACCTGTGTAGTTAAGGGCACTATAGTTTTCGAGCAAGACCATCTCTCCATGGAAATCCACAATTTCCTTGCGAATTTGCATCAATTGCTCATTAGAATCTTTTACTTTGGCCACCCTATCTTGTAGCTCCTGCACATTTCAACCACAACAAACTGTTACTCACGCACCAAAATTTTAAGTTATCCTAATGTTAGATACTTAAATAAGATCATATTTGGAAGTTAATCAGACTCTTTTGAAATTATAAAACAAATTGTTTTGAGGTGAAAAAAAAATTGGAAAAGAGGTTGTAATAAATAACTAAATTATACTCTTTTACCAAGAATTGAAAAAAAAAATGTTACTACCTTTTTTGTTAATGTTCACTACATTAGGTAAGTTAGGTAGCTAGCTAGCGCATTTGATATTCCAGTCTGTCACGCAACGCAAACAGATATAACGGCGATTGACGTTAAATTATCAAGTCAGCGTCGCCGTCAGTAACAGACGCGTCTTCAATAACATAGCCGGTTATGCCGGGTATATTCGCATCAGATTCCAAATAATTTTTTGTTTTAAATAGCATAGCGGTTTATGCAGGGTATATTCGCATTAGATTCCAAAGCCTTTACTTATTATATAATAAGGAAAAAGAAAATAAAAAATGTTAAATAAATGTTTAATTACTACTGTCAAAAAATAATGATTAATTACTATATGTATACACATATACATAATCTTTTACGTTTTAGATTTTTTTTTTTTTTAGCTTCTACATGTTTTAGTCCTACATATATTTAATGTATGTGCAGAAATTAAAACCAGTAATTATTAAGTGTAATAATAATACTAAAAAAATGTAACCTTAAATTTGTTCAAGTCTTACATGCAGTTACATGAGAAAAAAATGTGATTGAGTTACATTTTCAGACAGAAATCAGTTAACAAAAAAGTTGACGATAACGTGGCAAAATAAATGTAACTTTAAAAAGAAAATGAATGGTACCTTCAATTTGATGATGCATTCTTCCTCTTTCTCGACAAAGAAGGTGTTGAATTTGTGGAGTTCTTGTTCGAGGGAGTTCCTGAAGTCAGTTTCCTCCTTGGACATGATGATGATGTGTCCCTCGTGCCTTGCGCGTTTGGTGGGGCGTTCTTCATCGCCATTAATGGGTTTGGGTTTGGGTTCCACAAGCTTCAACTTCTTCTTCAGCTCCTTGTAGGACAGGAACTTGTCGCGCCATTGGGGCAGCGTTTTCTCGATCTGGTTGCTCAAGCTCTTTCCGAATTTCATGTTTTAACAAAAACTAAGGAAAGTGATGACAAGAAAGAAAGTTTCAGAAAAAATGTGAATATATGGATGGTATGGTAGTGAAGAAAGGTGAAATGGTGGGGTTAAGTTAAAGAGGAGGAAAGAGGGAGAGGGGCTTGTTTGGTTCATATAAGGGTAGCAAGGAAGAGAATATTCGTCCGTATTTTAGGATATCCAATAAGATCAAGAGTATATTTCGGGTTTTATTCCCTCCCTCAAGGAATTGGTTGTTCGTATGTTAAAAGTTGATTTATCCAGTTGCATTACATGGTAACAAGTTATTCCATTGCTTGTTTTAGTTTTTTTTTATTTAATATAAAAATAATTTATTTTAAACAATTGATTTTTTTTAAAATTGTCAATATATATTTTTTTATTGAAAAATTTAATATTAAAAATTAAATACGAGTGAATATTTTAATTCGAGTGAATATTTTAAGGAGAATTTATTACTTGCATTTCTGTTTTTTGTTTTTTACTTTTTATTTACAAAAAAAAACAATAACCTTATTTTAATTTGTTTCTTGTTTTCAAAGATTTGTATAGAAAACAGAGAGAAAAAAGTTATTTTTTAGTGTTTCCTACACAATTTTT
>PYAF01003787.1:71799-89582 GCA_007407185.1 Glycine tomentella
TCCCTTGATTCCCACGTGCTCTCAACTAGATGGGCAGCCTTGGTTTTCTTTTTAAATGAAGGTATATTTTGGAAGTAATAAGAAAGTGAAAGTGAGAAGGATGCAACAAAGGTACTTGCACGGCCACTTTTTGGTGTATTTGGAAAATGTTTTGAAATTGGTTTGGAATTGTTTAGAAAGGGACCAAGCTAGGATTGCATGTAGCTCTCCCTCTTTTTTTCCAGCCCTCACTTCCGTCCCACTCTCTTTTATATAAGCTTGTTGATTTTCTTTTGCTACAAATATCTTGCCTAGCTTTCCATATGCTTAATTTTTATTGGCTAGCCATTCTTTTTCCTACATGTGGCTTGTTTCTTGAAAATTCCATAGTCTTCTCCTTTGTCCCTAAAATGCACGGTGGTTTACAAGCTTAGGGAACCCATCTTTGTTTGTTTGCTAATTAGTGAAATATCTTAAGCTATGTTGACTAATTTTCCAAATGGACCAATGACAAGTGGTTTGGTTTTTCTTCCAACTAAGTGTCTTATCCTTGATTTTTCTCCAAGCTTTCCTTAGTTTCCTTGATGTATACATGCAATACTTTGTCTTGTAGAGCAATTTTCACCAATTTTCATGGATGGGAGGATTTTGTGTTTTTCCTTCATTCTTAAATTTTCCCAAAACCCGTTTCTGTAAAATAATTATTCTGGATTTGTTAACCGTTGGATTTCCTTAAAATTTTAAAAGTATTCTCCTATCTCACATATCTAACTTTTGACCGTTGGGATTTTTGAAATAATGCTTAGAAATGTCTACGGATCCAAGGGAGTCAAGAGGAAGTTTATTTTTAAAAAATCTTCTTACTTCATTATTATCTTTACAAATGGACCAATAGAAAATTTTCAAGCTTCTTAGCCCTCCATGTGGCTAATCTTGAAGCTTCTTAAAGCTTTTATCCTTTGATCCTAAATCACATGGCCAAAGCTTGTATTAGAAATTTAATCAACCAATTTTTCCTTTAATTACATATAATATCTTTTCTTGAATTCTTATTGGTCCGTTTTGCTTTGAATTATTAAAATTGCTAATCTAACTTATTCAGAGCACTTATCCCTGTCATAATTAAGGAAAAATTCTATAGATCCTGTCCATATTGGTCTTATAATTTTCTGATGCCTAGGGTAGTCTAGATTAAGCTCTTTTCATCCTATCTTCCAAAATTCGTAGAAATTTTATTTTAAGGTTTTTCGCCACCAACCTCACTGATACTGGGTTTTCTAAAAGTATTTTATCCAATGGTGAAGTTCCTACAAATTTCTAAAGTCATCTGGTCAGTTTTTGACATAAGGGCATTTTGGTAATTTTACCCCTCACCCTAGGGGTAAAATCGTCATTTCCAGAAATGTTTAGGGAAACTATGTAATTGTCATCCTATGAGTATTCTGATTATTTTTCAAACATCCCAGAGTGTTTATAAAATTTCTTCCTTAAAATATCTTGCTAAAATATCTAGGGGCATTTTGGTCATTTCCAAAATGTCCAGGGGCATTTTCGTCATCTTTCCCTAATCTTTTATACTGCCTCTAATTAATATTTTACCCTATTGATTGACTGTGATTCTCAAAATTTTGGGGATGTTACAGATTGAAGTTAAGGCAACCAGAACTAATGATTCTAAAGTTGTTGTGGATTTTGTGAGACCTAACATTTTTTGCAAGTTTGGGTATGCCTAGAGCCATTTTTAGTAACCAGGGGAGCCATTTCTGTAACGGGGTTGTGCATAGAGTTGCTACAACTTATCATTCCCAAACTAATGGGCAAGCTGAGGTTTTTAATAGAGAGATCAAGCAAGTGTTGCAGAAGGTAGTGCAACCTAACAAGAAGGATTGGAACAAGCTACTTGAAGATACTTTAGGGGCTCACAGGACCACTTACCAAACACCTTTGGAGATTTCTCCCTATAAGGTGGTTTTTGGTAAGGCATGCCACCTTCCGGTGGAGATTGAGCACCGTGCTTATTAGGCAGTGAAGAGTTGTAACATGGCATTTGATGAAGTGGGTATGGAAAGAAAGTTTCAATTGCAAGAACTTGAAGAGATCCACTTAGAAGCCTAGGAGAACTCCAAGATTTACAAGGAGAAAGTGAAGATGTTTCATGACTCTAGGATTCTTAGGAAGGAGTTCCATATTGGCCAAAAGTGTTCTTGCTCACGCCTCAAGCTTATTACTGGTAAACTATGATCTAGATGGGATGAACCTTTTGTTATTACTAATGTTTTTTCCCATAGAGCAACTGAGATTAAAAATAAAGTTACCGACAAGGTCTTCTAAGTGAATGGTCACCAACTCAAGCTATTTCATGAGAGCCCTCAAGTGGAGGGGGAGCTTGTGGCGGACCTCTCGTTAGTCTTGCCAATTTTATGTGATGATGTGCCTTGAATGACACTTGAAGAGTTACCTTTTCCCTTCTTTTCTATGTTGTCTCTTTAATTGCATTTCATTGCATGCTTACATTAAGGACAATGTGCACTTTAAGTGTCGGGGGGAGGATTTATAAAATATGTTTTATCTGTTTTCTATTTTTGTTATGTTGTATTTGTTTTATTTTATTGTTTTTCTATTTTTACTGATTTTACATTTACAAAATCTATTTTATCTGTTTTCTATTTTTGTTTTGCTGTATTGTTTTGTTTTATTGTTTTTCTGTTGTTACATACAGAAAATAAAAATAAAAGATTTTGTAGTAGTTGTTTGTTGTTTTCGTTGAATTTAGACACTTTCACGTTTTCATAGGATTTCTAACTTGTATAAATTGTGAGAAATGTACCAATTTTTGTTGGATTGAGAGGTTTCATAATTGAAGTGAATCATTGTTGCAATTGTTGAAATTGTTGGATATAGGGGGAACATCATGAAGAATGGAAGACTTTGATTAAAGATTGGTTTTGAGCTTTCAACATGCTTAAATGCCTTGAAGTTGTAATTGATTCAAGTGTAAGAGAAAAGCTAATCTGATGATTCATGCATTACATTCACTCATTCATTCATAAACTTAAATGGTTTTCATAAAGAATGACAAAGCTTTCATATTTTGGTTAAGATTTTAATCTGAGTGAAAGGTTTTTGGAAAAATGTTATTTTCACTGGTTTAATCGATTACCTTACTGATATAATCGATATTATGTTCTTCGTCCAATCTGAAAAATCTTTATGAACATTGTAATCGATTACCCATCGAAATAATCGATTATTTGGCCTTTTTTTAGAACAATCTGCTTTGTTAATGATTTTAATCGATTACTTAAGTGTTGTAATCTATTACATAGTTAAAAGATTATTTTAAGCCTTGCTGTGATAATCGATTACCATTATCTGTAATTGATTACATAGGCTATTTGAGAAAAGTCACTTTCCTACTTTAATCGATTACCAAATCTTGTAATCGATTACATAGTGCTTTGTGTTATCTTGAGACTTCTGTCTTAATCAATTACAGCTCGGGATAATCGATTATTTTGCTCATTGCTGAAACCCAAAAACATTCTTGAACAGTTTAATCAATTACATGGTTATTTTAATCAATTACATAAGCGAATTAATCGATTATCAGGTGCATTTAATCGATTACAGTTAGTTACAATTTCTGCTATAAATAGGATTGAAGGCTTGGCTTGTTTTGCAACTTTGAGAGATTGTACCCATTCGTATTTCTGAGCTCACATAAGTCTTCTAAGCTTTCCAAAGTGATTTTCTAAGTGTTTTTACTTCTTACTTCATTCAAAACATCAATGGATCTTTGAATGAGTCTTAAGTAAGATTTTTTTCAAGAATAAGGAAAAGCATGTTCTGATCCAGTTTGCTACTCAACCTGATTTGGTAATTCGTGTGCATAACATTCATTGGATCATCAAGTTGTCTCTCTCCTTAATTTTTGTGTGTAAATTTGGTTCTAAATTCTTATTGTATTTGACTATTGTAAAGTGGGTTCTTCTTGCTTGGTTTTAGAGAAGGGTTCTTTAACTCAAGAACAGAGTAGTGTTCTCTAGTTCTTGCTCCTTAGATTTCTAATAGGGTTTTAGATTTCTATTCTTTATCTAGGGTTGATAAAGGGGAGGTTTTTGTAAAAGCTTGTAAGAACAGAAATTTATAATAGTGGAACTCTAATCTAGTGTTGATTAGAAGAAACTGGATGTAGCTTCAGTTGTGAAGTGAACCAGTATAAATTGCTTGTGTCTTTGATTCTATTTCTCTATCTCTCATCATATTCATTAGTCTTTGATTCTTTGATTCATATTCATTGTTCAACAAGTTCAATTTTGATCTATTGATTTCTTGGGCTGAGACATTTTATTGAGTAAAAAGATTTTTTGGTTTTGAAAGTGATAAAGATCCTGAACTCTGATTTGAATAAGTTTTAAAATACCAAGGTTTTAATCAATTTACCCCCCTCTTGGTTATTGTGGGTATTCCTATTATTTTCAAAAGTGATTAGTAGGCTTGGAAAATAAAATTTAAGGTGGATCATGTGTGTTAGAGTTATACCTTGTGAGTTTTTAGGCCTTTGTGGATGAATCGCATTATTACATTCATGTTCTTTCATGTGTGATTTCACCTTTGTGCTATATTACTCTAGGTTTTGCCTTGTCTCTCTTGTCATTCATTGTTACATATGCATTGATTGAGATGATTTAGGCCTTCTTTCTTTTAACCACTAGCCAAATAAACCAACCTTGCATTGATATCCATTGTCACCCTTTTTGAGCCTTTATCCTTTTCTTTCTTGTGTAGCTCATTACAAGCCAAAAAGTGGAAAACCAGATTATCCTAACTTTAAAGAGAAAAAGGGGCCTTAAAATTGTTTTGGGAGTGGGTTTCAAACAAGTGTGGAGGATTTATATTTTTTTTTTTTGATTTGGAAGAAAAAAAAAGAAAGAGTATAAAAAGAAAAAGTTAAAAAAATAATAAAAAAGAAAAAATTGCAATAAAAGTGTGTTGTGGTTCATTTTCATCCTTGTAAGTTCTTTTTATTTTAATTTTGTTGTTCTCCACCTTATTTCGTTGCTTCTTCCCCTCTTTTTACTTGTTGACTTACTCCTCATTGTCCCTCTTTTCTCTTAGTTTGAGCCTAAATATCTTTCTCTTATCCACCCTTACCTAAACCATACATTACAAACCAATAAAAGCCATTTTGATCTTTTGATGCATGTGTATTTCAAGTTGAGTGAATTAGAGTCTTATCAATATATGGATGTGCTAGTTAGATGTGGTGTTTGAGTGTAAACACAAACTCATCACTTTGCACTTTGTGATCATGTGTTCAGGGAATGCTTGTTACCTTGATATCATTATTCCATTATTCCATCGTTCTCACTTTTGTACATTACTAGGATCCATTGAAAAATGTGTGTATCTTTTTCATACTTTTTTTTTAGTTTGTGGTTTATTCTAGTTTAATTGTTTTTCTCTTAGACTTTCTTTTAGTTTTGCCTAGGAGTGCAAAAGATAGTGTGTGGGGGAATTTGATTGAGCATTTTTAATTGAGTATTTTTCTATTCTTCTTATCTTCTCTTGGATTCTTATTTTCTCACTTGAACTCAGTTTTGGTCTTAGGCAAATAATTGAGCTTAATTGATAATTGTTGCTTATTTTCATATTTTGTGCTTACTTGAACTATATTCCTTGTGCAGGACCTAGAGGATTCTGTAGAACTCCAACTGGAGCATATGAGTAGTCCCTGGAAAGTTAAGGAAATAGCTACAATTTTGACAAAAATAAGATTGGTCTAATTTTGTCGGTTTGATGGTAAAATTAGGTTTGGAAGTCAGAATCTATACACTTGAGTTTCGGGCTGCGAGTTTGGGTTTTGATTGATATAATTAGCATAATTGGTTAGTTTAGATGGGCCTAGCCAAATCCTATCCCTTCATTTTGTTAAATCACTACATATTAGTGTAGCTAGGAGTTATTTAAACACAAAAACAGAATTTCTAGCTTCTTGTGCAAGTTTTCAGAATTAAAATCTTTTCTCACTTTTTCTCTCAAGTGTTCTTCATTGTTCTTTATTTTTCTTCTTCCTTTCATCTTTGTTCTTCGGTTTTTCTCACACAAATTTTGTGGTTCTTCCACTGATAATGATCATGGAAGACTAAACAACTAATCAATTCAAGGATCCAGTACAAGCAAGGAGAATTCGAGTTCTGGTTTGGTATTCTAATTTTTGTGTGAATGTTCATCTTCTTTTTCAATCCTCTTTTCGATTTTCATATTTATGAATATGTTTAGGATTGAAAATGAATTAGGTTATAGATTTATTTTGTAATTTTGAATTTTAATCAAATGATATTCCAATCCGGTTTGTGATTTCAATTAATTTAGGAGTTAATTCGATTAAACTGCTTCTAATGATATTGAATGAACCTTCATAATATGATCATTATCTAAGAACTATGATAATTTGCATTGCTTGATTTGGTGAATTTGATTGATATTCTTGAATTTGTTTTACAACATCTTTTATCAATTCTGTTATTTTCTACATTTTTCTTCCATCCTTGTTGGTGTTTCTACAATTTTTGTTCATTGCCTGCAAACTATTTGATAAATCCTCCCTGTTGCTTATAAGTGGATTAGGTTGTGAACCAAATTGGATGATATCTCTGAGTCGACCTAGGTTAATCTTGTGCTACATAATTATCTTAGTTTTATTTGTTTTGTAGCGATTCGACAGTCGTTATCAGTCCCCTAGGTCTTTCCTTTTTCCTTTTTTTAAACTAACTACTCTTAATGACTTAAACTCTTAATTAGTCCCTAATTAACTCTTTTAAATTGATTCTAGAGCAATAGATTCATTTATTAATCTCTACTAAAAATAATGAGAGTGAAAAACTAATTATACTCTTCCTTAATTATTTAAACTAATGATTTCTCTAATCTAGACACATTAATATTATAAACTTCTATTAATGAGTCCAAATCTTTCATATTAGCACAAAAGTCCTTAATTATTGAACTGTCATTAACGAGGGATTCCCTTACTTTGACTTTCTAGACTACTATTGAATTTTGTTGATTGAAGGTTTGACCAAGAGTTTTCTACTTCTAAACTACTTTTTCTTAGACTAGGTACTTAAAATATAGGTCACTCGATTGTCTAATGATGGTTCTACCTCTTATATGAATTATTTCACTATAGATAATACTACCACACTGCATATCAAACAAACACAAGATATTTCTATACTAAGCTTCCCAAAAATCTAGAAACTTGGGATGTTATAGTTTTCACAGTAGCCATCTGAAGCCATACATGAGGTTCAGTACAATCTTCCACGATGACAGAGTACCATTCCAAACCTAATTTTTACATACATTTTATTGGTGTTGACGATACAAAAATTTAACAACGTATCCTATATACTTCATTTGTTTTTTGGTTTTTACTAACAATGATTGTACATTATATGTTTTGTAAGAAATATCATGTTCAAACTACATGACAATTCTTCGTCTGTTTTATTGATGGTGGGGATACGAGATTGGGGACAAAATATTCCTTGGGGGGGGGGGGACAAAGCAGTGTGCATTCACATGCAATGTGGAACCTCGGGGTCATTGGGGATTCATAACTGATGGGTGGAAGATATATTAGAATGATTTTCACAACATTGAGGAAAACTTGTTGATACAGTTTACATACCTCCGGAATCGGTTCTTCACCATTGTAATACCCTAAAATTTTGATAACTAAAAATAGATATTTGGTGTATTTGTTGTGATTGTTTGATTAGTTTAGATTAATTGAAATGTTATATGAATTATCCATGCGCAATTGCTTGGTGTAGATGTCAAGTTATGTGGAGTTGTTGGAGCTGCGTTGTAATTGAGTGATTCTGAGTTTGACCCGAAACCTGTTTTAGTACAATCACCATTCTGGATTGGTTAACCATTGGATTGCTTTCAAATTTTAAAGGTAGGTTCAACC
Organism: Glycine tomentella; assembly: GCA_007407185.1. Taxonomy (NCBI): domain Eukaryota; kingdom Viridiplantae; phylum Streptophyta; class Magnoliopsida; order Fabales; family Fabaceae; genus Glycine; species Glycine tomentella. The sequence continues at coordinate 79,760 of PYAF01003787.1, forward strand.
CACATATGCAGAGGTTGACCGTTGGGATTGTTGAAATACATTTGTAACGTAAGACAATAATTTTTCATTGAACTAGAAATTTTAAAATTGGGCTAGCTCGCCCAGGCGAATTTTAGAAGGCTTTTTGGCTCGCTTGGGCGAGTCAAGGCGGTTTTAAAAGCATGCAACAGCTCCAAATCACAAAATGGCTTCCTTCTTCCTCCAAAACAGCACCCAACCCCCTCCCACTCCTCCTCCACCACCCACGACCACCACTAGCCACCACCGCTTGCCGTTGGACCACCGCACGGAGAGAAACCCTTTAATCGGAGCAGAATCTTCAAAACACAACTCAAGGATTCGATAAAGAACGGAGCCTCCAATCCTCCTTTCTTGGTTTCTTTGAGGTAATCTTGGTTTCCTTTGTCGTCTCCTAGCTAGTTTAAGCTTCTCTTAGTGTCTCTTGTGTTTTGGGTACCGTTGTTGGGAGTTTTATACTTCCTTTGAAAACCCTTTGAAAATGAGATGTTGTAAAAGTCTCCTTTTTATGAAACTGATGTCATCTACCTGTCCCTGTTGTGCTTTGGTTTTCAAGAAAAGTTATGTTTTAAACTAATGGGATGCGATATAATTATTATTGATGTATGTTGTTCCTGTTGTGTGCTCGTTTTCAAGAAAAATTGTGTTTTTAACTAATGTGATGTGATGAATTTGTTATTAATGGATAAAACTGTGACTGATGTTGTTGTTGTAGATGATTGAATTTTTGGAAAAAGTCTTAATTACAGAGGAGGCTCTGCCCGAAATTTTGTAATGCGTCCTCCTATTTAATTATTTAGTAAATTTTTAAATGGATATAAAAGTGTGTTTTCTATATTGTAGTCCTCTTCTTTAATTTAAAATTTTCCTAAAATACCAGTCTCATGGTAATATGGATTGTGAATGAATGAGATGATGTTGAAATGGGATAATGTGATTGGGTTGATGATGATGTAATGAGATAATGTTGATATAGTTGATGATGTTGAATATTGATGTTTATGATGATGATATTGAAATAAAATGATGTTGATGTTGTTGATAATATTGAAATTGAGATGTTATTGATGTAGTTGGTGATGTTTAAATGAGATAATCATGATGTGGTTGTCGATGTTCAAATGAGATAATGTTGATGTGGTTGATGATGTTGAAATGAGATGAGTTTAATATGTATGATGATGATATTGAGATGATGTGATGTGGATGTTGATAATGATATTGATGAGAGATAATGTTGATGTGAACAATGTAATTGTATGTGTGAATATACATGGACACCCATGGGGGTGCATGCCTGGTTATCCTTGCGGGGAAGGATTTGTTCCTAGCCAGGTCATGCATTGATGGTGCCCATGGTTGTCATTGTATGATGTGGATATACATGGATACCCATGGGGTGCATAACTGGTCATTCTTGTGGGGAAAGATTTGTTCCTGGCTATGATCATGCATTGATAGTGTCCATGGTTGTATGCTGTGTATGTACACGTGGGGTGCACTGACCAGTTGGTTATCCTTACGGGGAAGGATTTGTTCCTTACCACGGTTAGTGCATCGGTGAGCCCACATTGGTGTGCTATGTATGTACATGGGGATGCATAACTGGTCATCCTTGGCAGGAAGGATTTGTTTATGGCCATGGTCATGCATTGATGGTGCCTATGTTTCATACTTCATGTTGCATTGATGGAAATAGAATGAAGGCATGCACGTACATGTGGGCTGAAAAAGTAGGTACTAGGGGGGCGTCAGGTTAGGAATTCCCGTCCGCCACTGGTTGATCACCATGGGGGGGAATGGCCTGTGCATGATAGGGCGACCCTGATAGGTGATGAATCATTTTCCTGAGAGAGGCTATTTCCATGAGGATGGTACCACATTGCATTTCTGAGAGATGAGTCAAGTGCATGTATCATTCTGAGAATGATTGTTTTGATTTGTGAAATATAGTGGATGACTGGTTTGTTGATTATATATTAAATCGATGGATTATTGAGGATGATTGTGGTTGTCATTATTGATTTCTTTCTAATCATTGTCGTTTGATGCTTGTTGTATATGTATAATAAACTCACCCTTGCATTTGTTGTACCGTGTGGTTGGTACTTGTGATGATCACGAACCTTTGTTTGTGGGAGCAAATGAGCAGCAGTAGGTGACCTTAGAGGGAGATCTTCTTTTTGTTTGAAGCCGCCAAACCGACATGATAACGTTGGAATTCTTTTTGGAAAATAGTTGTGTTTTGTTAATCAACTCTTTCTTAGTTAGTCCCTTGATTCTTTTTGTTGGTCATGTAATTCCAAACATAAATATTTGTAAATACAACTAGATTATGTTATGACATGTGAATGATATGTGATGTTTTAAATGTACATCCATATGTATCTATTTATGTATTTGTTCTGTTGTATGAGAATTGTATTATCACAAAAAATTGACAACCATTTTCATAATCAAATTAATGAAGTTTTCATTAAAATTTGAAATTCACACAATTATAGTCAATGATATCGTAGCGACAAGGCGGGTCGTTACAACCATTGTCATTTCACTAAATTTGAAAGCTTTGAGGATTCTGAAGAGGTGGACGACAAGGAATTGCTTTTAAATAACAACAATCACATTACAAGGGAGGTTTAATGGTGTATTAGTCAAAGATAAGATCTTCTTGCAAATAAAACTTTATCACAGGTTCAGAAAGATATTTGAACTAGAGTCTCCACTGATAAGAAAATAGGTTTTATGAAACGGAGGTTGATCGTCCAATAAATATATAAGGTGGTATTTTCAAGAGGTTTTTAAAGAGCTTTGTGAGATAACAATGACAAAAAACCCTAAGAGAATACTTTATAAAACCACTTAAGAGAGACGTAGAAACACTTGGTTTATACTAGTTCACTTAAACAAAGTTACATTAAGTTCTCCTTTACGCAATTGTAAAGGGTTCCACTAATCAAAGCTTTGATTACAAAACAAGTATTTTGTTCTACAAATTCTGACAATACAAGTATTCTTCTAGACACTTCCGACACTACCTTACGCTCCCCTTGAATCTAAGAACACCCAACTATTGTTTAACACTAAGCCACTCCTAACTTTCACAAATAAAAGTTTGAATGAATAGAACGATTCAACAATACTCAACGAGTGGATAGACAATAAAGCACAAATATAAAATAACTTTTCCTAGTAAAGAATAGGCAGTGTATGATCAAGTATATCGTCCAATGATTTTGCAAAGTTTCGCTTCAGAGATGTTCTTGTTTCTTTATGATATTTTTTTGTACTCTGCTTCTGGGTAGAGGATGTCGTTTATAGACTTCAGTGAAGAATCCTTTATGGGATTAGTGTTGAGTTTTAATATGATTGTTGTCTCACACTGGGAGGCAAGGCGACGTGGCATGCTTTGATTGGAGAAGAAGGGAATAAAAGTGCAAACAACAACATGTGCTCCTTATCTGCGTTGAAAATGACCTCTGAGAAATATTCTGCAAATACCTTTTTTTTCTTCTATTTTGTCATTTCCTTAAATTCAAATGTTAACAATTCAACTAAAAGAGGTAAAACTGAATTTCAAAAAAAGAGATCATCGACTTTCCTTTGTGGCTAACGTTACCTTTTCGTACTTGATGGACGTCACTTATGAGAGTATAAAATGAGTAGATATGTGAATTATAACAAGTGGACGCGAGTAGTAAGGACACTCAGTGTAAAAGCAATGGTTTTCACAATAAGCAAACATAATAGATTTTACAGCGCGTTGGATGCTGGATATATCTTAACAATACGTTTTCCACTTTAAGCAGTTGATGCAACTTACTAGAGTTGTAGATAACAATTAAGTCATTTTACGAAGTGATCCTATGCATTTAACATCAACTCATTATTAGATTATTAACAATTTATATTTTTTCTAAACATCAAAATTTAAGGCATGATAGGTTGTCTAGTTTAGTGGATCATCCAAACCTAACATGCTTTGGAATATCACCATCACTCAATCAATGGCTAGTGGAGACGCACCAATGTTATGGTACAATGTTAGCCTCATTCACTTTATAAGTTTTCCTTTTTCATTTAGTGATTTACATATTTTAACTGCAAATACCTTTTTTTTCTTCTATTTTGTCATTTCCTTAAATTCAAACAAAAGAGGTAAAATTGAATTTCAAAAAAAGAGATCATCGACTTTCCTTTGTGGCTAATGTTACCTTTTCATACTCGATGGACGTCACTTATGAGAGTGTAAAATGAGTAGATATGTGAATTATAACAAGTGGACGCGAGTAGTAAGGACACTCAGTGTAAAAGCAATGGTTTTCACAATAAGCAGACACAATAGATTTTACAACGCGTTGGATGCTGGATATATCTTAACAATACGTTTTCCACTTTAGGCATTTGATGCAACTTACTAGAGCTGTAGATAACAATTAAGTCATTTTACGAAGTGATCCTATGCATTTAACATCAACTCATTAGATTATCAACAATTTATATTTTTTCTAAACATCAAAATTTAAGGCGTGATAGGTTGTCTAGTTTAGTGGATCATCCAGACCTAACATGCTTTGGAATATCACCATCACTCAATCAATGGCTAGTGGAGACGCACCAATGGTATGGTACAATGTTAGCCTCATTCATTTTATAAGTTTTCCTTTTTCATTTTAGTGCTTTACATATTTTAACACCTATAACAAACCATGAATTCAGGTGGTTCTAGACCATGTTGTACATTATATATTCAATCACAGGTCAGAAGAAATTTTTGTATTAGTGCCGGATGGAACTATGGAAATTTTGCCCTTAATATGGAACCCGAATATTAATGTTCAGTGCCAACTTGGACAAGCTTGGCTGCATTTTATGTTAACTTTTGCAATCGTCGTCAATGACAGGGTAAACTTTATGAAGATTTATGGTACCAACATCGTAAGAATTGGAGTCAACAAGGCTGCTTATGGACACCATTAATGTAGACTTTCATTTTAAATGTTTGCAATGTAGTATCTAAGTAAATTTTTTCCTCTTGGGGGTTTCCTACACCCCCAATCTTTCTCCTTTCTCCTCTTACGTCTATATCACTTCTCTCTTCCTCTTTTATGGCACTCCCAACTATTTCCCTTCCTAATTCATCCTCTCCTCTCTCTTGTTGCACCAATTGAGATAATGTGAGTTTTTATTTTTACCACCCAATAGAATCATGATTTTATTTCATTTTATTTTTTAATTTTTGAAAACCATAACAAAATTATGATCTTGTTGTGCATCCTCTCCTTTCTCTTGTTGTGAATTTTGTATGGGGAAACATGTTTCCATTGTAGATTTTGCACGTAGAAACATGTTTTCATTTCTTTTATTTTTAAAACCCACAACGTAATCATGATTTCATTGTGCGTCTAAAATCTAAAACAGAAATATATTTCCATCGTGAATTTTATACGTGCAAACATGTTTCCATTGTACATTCTGTACGCAGAATTATGTTTCCATTTTAGATTTTGTATGAGCATCCTATACAACAATGGAAATACATTTTTGTTGTGCAAGACAACTAAGTACAAAATCTATCACGAAAACATGTTTTTGTTTTATATTTTGTACGCACCTCTTGTATTACAATGAAAATTTGTTTTCGTTGTAGATTTTAAATGTGATTATACAACAAAAATGCATTTCCTCAAAAGGATATTTTTGGAAATTAATAAAAGGAAGTTACTATTAGCACTACCACTTTTGGTACTGGCACTACCCATGTGGGTACCTTTTAGTTGTATTCCCAAATTTCCCCTTGCACATAAACACAACGGAAATGTTGCATAAATGGGGGTGAAAAAAAACACAATGGAAACACGATTTTGTTGTACAATGTGCAACACAATCATGTTTCCATTGTATTTTTTTCGTCCCAAAACAAGCAATAGAATTATATTTCTGTTGTGTAAAAATGGATATAAAAAATATACAATGAAATCATCATGTTGTTATATTGTTCAACAACGAAATCATGATTTTTGTTGTATATTTTTTCACCCCTAAACAACACAATGAAATCATGATTATGTTGTGTGTTTCATAAAAAATACACAACGGAATCATGTTTTAATTGTTTGTTTTTTACACCCCTCTTAATTAATTTTAATTGTATTTGACCTTTTTTTTAAAAGCAATACAATTAATTGTGATATAATTTACCATTTTTAATAGTAATGAATATCTTTTTTTTAATTAAAATGAAAATAATTTAATAGAAGTTACCATTTATAAATGTAACCAATTAGTTAATATATATGAATTACCTTTATTAACAGTAATCAAATCAATTTATGATTTAATTTGTATCATAATTAATTTGATTATAATTGAAAATGGAGGGGGAATAAATAGTGTAAGAGAGAAAGAGAAATGGTGTGGGTGTCATGATGGAAAAGTGAAAGAGGAAGAAAGAAGAGTTAAGGGTGCAAAATAGCTGAGAAGGATAAAATAATCATTTGTTAAAATTCGGTAGTGTCAATAGTAATTCTGATAGTGACAATACCAATGTCCTTAATAAAAAAATTACCGTATGAATGGTGTGAATATAAATTTTGGTGGTGTTAATAGCAATATCCTAAATCGTATCCCAAATGAAACATTTCACCATCAAGGATACTTTTGTGTCATAAAAACTTTTGTGAACTCACCAATTTAACTAATTTCAAGTTTATGACAATTACAAAATCAAAATTTTTGTACATACTTTATTTTTAAAGTTTAAAATTTCCATTATTTGAAAAAACAAATCCACTAACTATTATTATATCCAACACAAGAGGACCGATTCATTTCTATTATCCAATACACCTACAACCTCAATTATTATTCATAAAAGTATGTTACAAAAATTAATTCAATCAAAACTCTATCAAAATCATCTCAAACAGCAACATCTTCAATTCCTTAAAAAAAACTATCGAACATCAAATTAGTGTATACCAATAAATTAATATATTAATGTTAGTTAACTCATTATTTCAAATTGACATACCTCTATTAATGGTATATCTCCTATAAGACATATTTTTCTGGAAAACGAATCTCTTCCAGAATGTATGGCTACCAGCATGCATTATCTCCAGCGTATTTTGTTCCAAGGGAGAAGGGGAAAAAAGAAGGGATATTTTTTGGGTAAAAATGGCTTATGAGGTGAGGGGGAGTCTCCTAGGGGGGAAAAGTGGTGACACAACCTAAATGGGATAACTTTTTTTTTTCTAAATTACTAAATAGGGATAAATTTTAAATAAATATCCAAAAATAGATAAGTTGTAAGATATTTTATGACTTTTTAAGTTCAAAGTCGTAAATCATTTTGTGATTTTTTTTTGTTTTCTAATGAAGTCATAAATTTTTTTAGGACTTCTTATTTTTTTTAAATGTGGCTTTGAAGTCATAAATTATTTATGACTTTAAAGTAGTAAATAGTTTTATTTAAATTAGTATTTTTATTTTTAGTTTTATTTAATATTTTTGTATTTTTATATGTTGTTTTATTTAATATTTTTTAAAATTATTTAATATGTTCTATATTTTTATATTATTTTATTTAATATATTATTTTTTATTTTTTATATTTTATTTATTATTTATTATTTTTATATTTAATAAATCCTTAAAATTATTTACTACTTAGTCGAATTTAAAAAGAAAATTAAATAATCGTAAAAAATTTATGACTTCACTAAAAAAGAAAAAGAAAAAGTTGTAAAATGATGTACGACTTTGAATTCAAAAGTCATGGAATAACCCATTATTTGTCACTTTTTGAATATTTATTTAAAATTTATCCCATTTAATAATTAAAAAAAATTAGCTCTAAAGAGTCGTTTGATCAAAAAAAGTACTCTACAAGACTTGTTGAATAAGGACCAAAGGGAATCCAATACGCTTCTAACGCACGTCTCCATGTAGAAAGTGTAAATGAAAAGCAGACTCAATCAATGTTGTGAAATTCGGTCCGGCCTGGTCGGTCAGCCTGAGAACTGGTGGTCTAACGGGGCCGATTCCACTATTGGACCGGTTATGCAGTTGACCCTAGATGATCCAGTCGATTTTACAATTTTGATTTATTTAAAATTTTGGATTTTTAAAAGAAATTGAATTTTTTTTATAAAAATTTTGGATTTTGAATTATTATTAATTGTTATTTTGGATGTTGGAGTATGAGTGATTTTTTTTTAGTCAAATATGTTAGTTATATACTTATATATTTTTGAATTTTTAATATATACTAGATCAAACTGGACCAATTACTGACCCACCAATTAGACCACTGATCTATTATCTCAACCGGCTCAATGATCGGATTAGATTTCACAACTATGGATCCCATGATATATTTTTAAATATATAAATAACTGATTACACAACCCGATTGGAACTAGGATCCTTTTTTTGATCTTGTCTACCTACACATATCCAAATTTGGTATGGTGTCACACCCTCATTACTTTGACACACTAGAACTCGCCACAAAAATACAATTCTTGAAGAACTTTTCAGGGGTTTTGCTAGAAAGGATGCTTTGCTCACTTTTTCATTACGAGAGGAGAGAATTTATGTAACACCCCGTAGGCCTCCGATGTATTAACATTCATAATATCATATTAGCGCTTAAAATGTTATTTAAATACTGTGCGGAAGCGATAGAATCGAATTTTCTTGATTACATTATGTATGGAATATAAAAACACATCGCACAACATCATAAAATCAAGCCCCTGTTGATCCAGTATAACATAAACATAACATCATAGGCAGATATACAAAAATCACACAAGGATAAACATGAGGAATCACCATAAACTACATAAATAACATAAGCTCTGTACATATACAACTCAGAAACAAAAGCACGCATGTGGTTATATTACAGAATATGTACAACATAATGGGTGTACACACACACCCGGTTTCCACACAGGGAAGACTAAGATCGGTATCAACTAAGAAGATCCACTCTGGTCTTCTACTGCAGTCGTCAGAGATGCCAGCAACTCTACTAAGGCCTCCTGCCCTGTGGCCGTTCTTCTCTACTAGAAGAATCACCTGAAAACCACAGCCCCAACAGGGGTGAAATAAACATCTCAGTAAACTCAGGGTTCTGGGAGGTCCTCCCTTCCCCTGGTTCACCTCTAAGCACACACACATAACAAAACCATACTCATAGCCTAGGATGTAACGCCCCCTCAATCATCAGGGTCATTACCAAGCATAAACAGCAAACACACATATAATCATCAGAGTTTAAGCAATTTAGAAGCATAAACTAAGAGTGACATCATCAAAGGTCACTATCATACACTGTACATATAATATGGTGAATATACATATAATCTGTGTTTAGGTACAAAACTGTACAAATACATCCCCTCAGGGTACAACAAAATAAACCAAAGGCAGAATACAAAATATCAAAGCCACATGCTCAAGTCATCTATGCCTAAGGTTTCTCAGTACAGCTATCCCTGCACAGGCTTCTTGCCTTGGATCTATCAGCTCCTCCTGAGGATTCACCTGCAAAACATATGCCCCACACAAGGGGTGAGATATAAAATCCCAGTAAACTCAGGGCCCTTGAAGGTATTTCCTTCCCCTGGTTCACTTTCATACACATATACATGAAAATAGTATATCAAACAATCCACATCAACATCAGAGCATCATCAATATGTGTTCATCTGACAACAATCAGTGAATCACTCATCAATACTCATGCACAATCAATGCACATCTACCTGACCACAATCAGGCTAAACTCATG
>PYAF01003787.1:95710-145178 GCA_007407185.1 Glycine tomentella
AATTATTACAAATTATACATTAAAACTATAAAAAAATTAGTTATAATGGATCAAAAAACTATTTTTCAAAATTAAGGGTTTAAAAAGAAATTTAAATTTAGAAGACAAAAACAATAGTGATCCAAATTGAGAGACCACAAATATATTTAAGCATTTAAAAAATTATAACTTAATAAACTTTTTTTATATAGGAAGCTTAATGATCTTTTTAGTCACTATAAACTAAGGATTTCTTTTTTGTTTTGAATCCTAATTTATTTATTTTTTGTATTTTGCCCCTCTTAAATTTTATTTTTTGATTTAAGACCCAGTCCTTAGTATGTGTCATTAAGTTTAATTATGATGAGATCATCACATACCATATCATAAAAAATGTCCAATCAATAAATTGTGACATTATCAAAAGTGTCATGTCATCTTGTTGCTCTCATCAAGATATGAAATTATAACATCCAAAATATTTACATATGTTAGTTAGAAATAAAAAGAGAAATTACAAAAATGTTTGAAGGATAATGACCACATTACCATTTCCCTTAATATGAGAATTACCATACTATCCTTGAAGTGAATATTATAATAATACCCTTGAAGTGAAGATTACAATAATACTCTTAGATATTTTGGAGGAACTTGAAGAAATTATAGTAATACCCCTGTAATGACAAATCACCAAATTACCCTTAGTAACAGATAAACATCATAAGAAAACTAGGAGTACCTAGACTGATCGAAAATTTATGATTAGATAAGCCAAGAGTGAAGCTAGGAAGATAAGCTAAGAGTGAAGCTTAGAAGTGCTTAGAATAGATTTAGTCATGATTAGTTAATTAATAAAAGAAACAAATTTTAGTAAAATATATAGATCTAGCCATATGGAATATTGGATAAAGGCATAAGACTTTCGATGAATTGTGAAAGAAAATGACACCTTAGTAGCTATTACATTTATTGGAAAGCACATGAAGTACAAGTAGTATAAACACTAACACTAGGTGCAGCACATGTGCTTGTGTATGTGAGATTTTTTTTTAAAAATCAAAACCAATAGGAATTGAATTGTAGCTTTATGTGTGTGTGTGTGTGTGTGTAACTGTGAATGCCTTATATGAATGAAGCAAAAATAGAACAAGCTCCTTAAGGATAGCTTTCCACATGTACTTTAGTAATTAATGAGGGAATCTTTGCTTTTTACTTGATAAGCATGCACGTACGTGTGATTTTGAGCAAAATCAATAGAAATGGAAGTGTATCCTTGTGTGTGTGTGTGTGTGTATGTGTATACGTGACTTTTATGATGAAGTCAATGCCTTATGTGCATGAAATAAACAAAATCAAGCATTGCATGGAAGCCTTCCACGTAAACTTAAGCCATGATAAAGGAATCTTTGCTTTATTAAGTGATAAGTGCATTTAATGAATGAAGACAAAAATATAAGATATTGTATTTAGGCCATGATTACTTAGTTACATTTGAACTAAACTAAATACTAACTAGGTTACATTCTAACTAATTTCTTTCCATCCTAACTAAAATTTTTATTATAAATATCTCATTGCTTCAAGAATCTGCACGTAAAATGCTAGCTTCCTCTAAACCTTAGATTCACTTTCTCCTTATATCTTTTCACTTTGCTTCATTCTTCTCACTTCTTCCTTGACATCAAAATTGTATCCTCTCACTTCTATTTCCTCCTTCACCTTTCCAAAACATCAAATACTAGACAAGACTTTCATTCTTTTAAGACTTTGAGGTGCAACCAAGTACTTGGAGAAGTTGGAAGAAAACTTGCTTAAGGTAGGTGTAGGTGTAGATTTATTTATCACTTGATTGTTGAGATTATTTGAATGGCATTTTGGTATATTTTACTCTTAAGTTTGATGGCATGTGGAAGTTTAATATCTTGTTTTCTTGAAGATTTGCTATACAACTTTGCTTCAAGAAATGAGTGAAAGAGTTCAAGTAACATCAAGGTAGGTGTAGGTTTAGGTTTATTTATCACTTGATTCTTGAGATTATTTGAATGGTTTTGAGCAGAATTTTGGACTGTTTTTAAAATTCTATATCTCCCTATGTACTTATCTAAACGAGGTGTTTGACCACTAATTTTAAAGCTTAGGATGTCCTCTATGTTGTCCTAAAATATGGGACTAAAATGAGCAATGAATCGTGCCCATAATTTATTTGAACCCAAGCTGTCCGAAATTGCCCACACCCAAACAGCCACTGCCACTGTCTTTAAAAATTTATATCTTTCTCACTTCTTACTCAAATTAGGCTTATGATATATGTAATTAAAGATATAGATGTGAACTCTAACATATAAAAAATTCAGCCAAATCTAGATTGTGTACTGCTTGCAGTTGCAAAAACAAGAAAGGATGTGAGTGTTCCATTTTGAGCATGTTGGCAGATTTGAAGTGTAAACTTTAATATGCTATATCTAAAACTTTATTACTTCAATGAAGGCAAGTGATACCTTGTTGGAAAGCTTAGGAAGTCTAGTTTAACATACTAAAAGATGAGAATTTAATGACTTGTATATCAATACAGATTATACTAAAAGATGAGAAATCTTGTTGTTATGATGTTCTTGGGCTGTTGTGATTAATTATATTTGTGTCAACTTGAATGAGCCAGTTTGAGTATTCCAGATTTAGCATGTGATAAATGAATAGTGGACTTGTTGATCTTGCTCATGTTATGATGATGGAGATACTTATGAACTAATGATAGTGTTTAATTGATTGTGAACACTAACTTGTCTGCACATGTGTTTCGGCCAATGGTGAGATATGTTAAACAAATTTGCAATTTAACTTGTTGTATGGTGTAACCGAACCACAATAGTTTCATGATGTTTTTGATTCAATGATATGAGGATTGTTCCATGATTGTGGTTGTGGTTGAAAAGCAAGATCTATGGAAAGGTCTTGGATATAAATGAATATTGAAAGCAAGGTCCATAGAGAGATCTTGGAATTGAATTCTATTTCTCAAGATCCATAGAGTGACTTAAGGTTTTGCTTCATATCCATAAAGTGATACGGAAAGATCCTTGATCCATAGAGAGGTCTTGGATGCTCATGTCCATTGAGTGACTTGAGGTTTTGCTTCATATCCATAGAGTGGTATGGAAAGATCCTTGATCCATAGAGAGATCTTGGATGCTCATGTCCGTAGAGTGACATGAGGTTTTGCTTCATATCAATAGAGTGATATGGAAAGATCCTTGATCCATAGAGAGATCTTAGATGCTCATCTCCATAGAGTGACTTGAGGTTTTGCTTCATATCCATAGAGTGATATGGAAAGGTCCTTGATCGTTAGAGAGATCTTGGATGCTCATGTACATAGAGTGACTTGAGGTTTCGATACCAAATCCATAAGTAATTTGGGATGTGTCCAGATCCATGTAGAGACTCTGGATTGGTACCGGATCCATAGAGTGATTTGGGATGTGTCTAGATCCATAGAGAGACTCTGGGAATTGTTTGTTTGAAATGAAAGTAATGTGTTGTTTTGTTAGTTACTTGAATGAATGATATCTTGTGTGTGGAAGGTTTGATATGTAAATAAATAGTTTTATTACTGTATGAATATAAGCAATTCAAGTTGTTTTGGATAAAATGAATCTACTTTTGAATATATGCTTTAAAAATATAAAATGAATTAGATGTGCAGATGAGTCCATAGGAACACGTTTTCAAAATAAACTGAAATAGCTGGAATGATGACGATGACATGGTTTTGAATTGGTTTCGTAAAATTATTTACACCTATTAGGAATTCTTTGGAATTCTCACTGTTTTAGTGTGTTCGTCTCACTTGGAGGATTTGAAAGACTTCCGCCTGGTTACCATTTCGTATGCCTGAGATGAAGACCATAATACCCTTTCCTATTCTCGTTGACTCGGAAGCTGACTGTGAAGCGGACTGTGTCAATCCAGACAGGTAAATCAAGAGGAGCAGCTACAAATTGGGGACAAGCTGGAAGATTTTTTAATATTGCAGATTTATTGTATTTTTCTATATAGACATTAATATTATTTTATGAAATATTATTTACAAGTTATTTCTAGGTTTAGAATTTAATAAAGAAACCAAAAAGTCTCAACAGGCTCTATATAAGCATAATTTTCAAAACACGGTTAAATTTCTAATATTGAGATAAGTTTGTCTCAATCGATTTGGTTAAAAATTACACATCATAAAGTTAACATCTTCTAGTTACATATTATGACTTAAGCATAATATAATAATTGGAAGGGTGTTACAGAAATAAAGAAAGTGAGCTATTTATAAGGACTATAATAAAAAAATATAATATTTGTAGGATTAAAATTAAAAAATTAACATAATTACAAGGAATAACATAAAAAAGTTACATATTTGGGTGGACTAATATAAAAATATAGCATATTTGGAAAGATTAAAAAACAAAAAGTAGCATTGGCAATAACTAAAATTAAAAAATGAAATATTTTCAAGGACTAGAAAAACACAGGGACTAAAAGAAAAATGATTCATAAATAATAAACATACAAAGACTAAAGCCAAAAATAACATAATTGCAAGATATTTAAGCATTCAATTAAGTTAATTGATGAATAAAAATATGACTAGAAAAAAAAAGATAAACGTGACCCAAAAGGGATGAATTATGTTAATGCTAAAAATGACTAATTTATCTAGTTTTTAGACAATCGATCGGACCCAACACAAATAGGCCAAAGGTGGCTAACAATTAGGATCAATCTAAAGAATTCCAAATGAGTAACAAAGGTGGAACATGGATAGCATTCAAAAACATTTTTTCAAGTCAATTGTCATAATGTTACGGTCTCTTAAAAAGGGAAGTAGTGTATTATGACCTAGCCTTGGATCGTGAATGGTGCACAAACTACAATTGTCCTAGCCTAGCTAGCCGGGAAATAAAACCCTATCAAGAGACAAATATGAAACAAACAAAAAGGGCTATCGAAAATCCAGTAGAGTCTCCCTTGAAAACAAGACAAATCACATGTAGAATCATCTGTGAAATCATATGTACACACACACATATAGAGAGAAAGAAAGAGAGATATCCAACATTCATATGTCAAGACCACATGTCACAACATAGGTCCTTGACAAAAATATATCTAAAACATTAACTAGTAATAATATAGGTCATACATAGAAATCATCAAAGTTTCTCAAAATCATTATTACATCATTAGCATATCCATAAGGTAATATCATCTACATCTTAAAATAAAAGGATTTCCTCTCTATATATTTCTACTCTTATCCCTACCAAAAAGGATAAACAAATCCTTGGGTAAGTCAACGAATCCCAAGAAATCAGTTACTCAACCACTTATGAATCTGAGGGAAAAAAAAGGAAAGAATAGGGTAAGTGTTGACTCTCGATCTATGAAAGTGAAGCTAGTCTACTTGTAGTAAAGAAAAAAATGAGTATTAAGTTATCGTATCCACAAATATTTAGTGCAACATCTAGGAAATTAGCAAGTTATGTAAAACATGAAAAAATTAGAAGCGTTTGTTGCAACGAGTTATCAATTTGTTCTTGTAATGTCCTGAAATTTTGATACTGAAAATAGATGTTTGATGTATTTCTAGTATTATTTAATTACTTTATTAATTTGAATTAGTTGAATTGTTGTGTGAATTATCATTGTGCAATTGCTTTGTGTGGATGTTAGGTTATGTGGAGTTTGATTGATCTGCATTGAAACTGTGTGATTCTGGGTTTGATCCTGTAAGGACTCACACCAGGTTGGCACTGATGGCGCCATGACGGCGTTGGTGGCGCCACCCATTCGGCAAGTTCACGCTTTTGGCGTGGCTATGGTGCGGGTAGCGTGGAATGGCCGAGAGGTTGGCGCGGATTGCGCCAAGGGCGGCGCGGGTCGCGCCATAAGTGCCCTGGAAAACCAATTTTCTCTGGTTTTCCACGCGATCAGCGCCAAGGTTGGCACAGATAGCGCCACAGATTCGGGAGGTTGGCGTTGGAGGCGCGGAAGTTGGCGCTGATGGCTCCAGAGCACCACCATTGTGGCGTGGATAGCGCCAAAGCTCAGGCAGGTTCAGTATAAAAGGGGCAAAACACGAAATTGAAGAGAGAATCAGCCTCTTCTTCTTCCCCACGACCCCAGCCTCCATTAGAGAGTATCCCAAGCTTTCTAGGACCTTTTGGCTTGGCTAAAACACTTCCCGATGATCTTTAATCTTGAGAGAAACCTTTGAAAGCTTCAATCCTTCAATTGCTCTCTTGAAAACCCCTTGTGAGTAAGAATTGGATTCTCAAGGAAAAGCTCAGAGAACTTGAGAGTGGCGAGGACCCACGGCTTAGGAAGGACAATAGAGCTTGAGGAAGCTATTCTGAAGTCTTTCTAGTCGCCATTGAGGTAAGGGACCCAAGTTTCTCCGTTTAATTTCTATCCTAGGGGTTTCCATGAATAGTGACCCACTTGAGCTGGGGCTAGAATTAGCCCCCGTCCTGTAGAGAAACTTGTTTAGAACAATGTATTGATTTGGATAACTTTGAATCTTGGCTTTGTGGCTTGTATGGGTGGCTTGTGTGATAAGTCACTTGTTGTTTTGGAGCTATGCCAGAGCCTTGATTATGCTTATGTTGAACCTGAGAGGCTAGTGGAATGGTGTCTTGGTTAAGATTTAAACCATTCCAGTGATTTTGATCCTTGAGGCTACTGTGAGACTATGCTCTGGTAGATGCTGTGCATTGAGTCTGTGATGCCTCAGATGCTTTGTATGCAGCCATGATGGACCTTGAAAGGTCTGAGAGAAGCTTAGTGATGGCTTGAGTTGATTGAACCCTAGGATAGGGAAATTCTGATATGATATGTTCTGATTGAATGTCTATTGGATTAATTTTGATATGAGACTGCATATGCCTTGATTAGGGCTTGATTGTGAGACTGTTGGTGGCGGGAGCCACAGACCAGGGAAAGAACTGCAGAGTGATACCTTGCCAGGTAAGTTCAGTGTCCCTGGGGATGAATTCCCATCTTGTGTGCCACACCACACTCCGGGGGAGTGGTGGTCATTTCATGATGCATGCATTGGTAGTTGCATCCTCATAATGATATATGTATGCATCTGTGCTTGATTTGTGATGTGTTATGACTGTGATAGATCTATTGGCCAATAGATAGATATGGACCTCCCTAGGAGATGGTGGTTTCCTCCTAGTATGGTTGGCTCATGGTTGAGGTAGCTCTCAGGGAATTGATTCCCACAGACCATAGGGATAGGAGTTGAGGTAGCTTCTTCTATTATCGAAGGTACCATATATGTGCATCCATGCGAAGGGGTAGCACCCAATGGGATGGCACAGGTGTGAGTTCTAGACTCCCACTGATACAGGCGTTGAGGTAGCTCCGCCAGGCTTTGAGGCAGCTCTGCCATGTTTGTATGATGTGCTTATATTGTTATGAGGGCCAGAGGGCCAGGCTAGTGGGCCATTTGCTTGTGATACCTGATGTATGTGTTATGGAATGGGCCAGGGTGGAGGAGATTCCTCCATGGACCCTGAGCTTACTGAGGTGTGTATCTCACCCCGTGTGGGGATTTATGATTTCAGGTGACTCTTCTGGACGAAGAGAGCAGTCTCAGGGCAGGAGGCCCGAATAGAGATGCTTCTGCTTGGCTGATAGCAGCAGAGGGAGCTTGAAGGCTCATTTTGTATTGTTTATATTTTGTACCCTTGATAAGGGATGGTGTGTGTGTACACCTGATACATGTATAGTTCTGTATTCCCTCGGTGAGGGCAGATATTCTTTTGTATCACCATGATGTGGTGTGAACTGTGATGTATATGTTTGTACAGAACTATTTATGCTATGTATATGAGACTTTCCTCCTGAGTATGATAATCTGCCTAAGTCTTTTAGTTATCTGTCTTTATGGTATATGTTATGAGAAACTGGATCAGCAGGGATGTGAAAACAGATGGGTCTTGTATGTATGATGTGAATTATATGTTTTATTCCATACATAATGAATCAAGAAAACCGATTATGTGCTTCCGCTGAAATTTTTAATCATGATTTAAGCGCTTGTCTAATATTATTAATGATAACACTTCGGAGGCCTACGGTGTGTTACAAACCCAAAACCTGTTTCAGTAAAATCATGATCTCGGATTCGTTAACTTTTGGATTGCCTTCAAATTTGAAAGGTAGGCTCTCAACCCATGTATGCACATTTTGAACCTTGGGATTTGCAAAATAACATATTGAGCGTGAGATATCACCTTTGGATAGAAGTAGTGAAATATGTTTAAGCTAGGCTAGCTCACCAGGGAGCAAAATGTCATCCGGGCGAGTCTTGCATATTGCAAATACAACCAACAATGAAGAAGAAAGCGTTTTTCATCCTTTTTCTTCCCCAAAACCCTCACCTAAGCTCTAACCCTCCTCCTCCACCACCTGTCACCACCAGTGATCGCCACGAGCCGTCGCCGCTCACCGCTGAATCACCGCATGGAGAGGAACACTTTAATTGGAGCAGAATCTCCAAAATGCAACTTGAGTAATTGGTAAAGAATGAAGCCTTTGACCCTCCCTTCACGGTTTCTTCGAGGTAACCGTGTTTTCTATGCCTTCTCCTAGTTTGTTTGTGTAACAAACTAAAATTTCAATAACTGCAAATATACGTTATATGAATTATTCTTGATGTAAGTATTAGATTATGAGAAATTTTGCTGGTCTATATTTGAATTAATTGGGTGAAATATCAATTAGAGACATTAAGGAAATGTTTGAAGAGAAATGACCATATTACCCTTTCCTTAAATCAGAAATTACAGAAATGCCCTTAAGGTGAAAATGACGATAATGCCCCTGGATATTTTTGAAATTACAAAAATGTCCCTAGATATTTTTGTGAGATATTTTAAGATGAAAATTATATAAATGCCCTTGGATATTTTAGAAATGACAAGAATACCCTTAGATATTTTGGCTAGATATTTTATGGTGAAAATGACAATTATGCCCTAGGATGAATGATGAAATTTCCATAATGCTCTTCAGGCCAAAAATGACCAGATATCCTTAAAGATTTTGTAAGAATCTAATGAAATTACATAATACTCTTGACTGATAGAATATCAAAATAGTTTGTGACAAGAAACTCTAGAATAGAATTTCTATGAATTTTATAAGGTGACAATTTTGAAACATTAGTCAGAAGAATTCAAGCATTGGAAAAATATGGAAAAATAATAAATAGAATCTATAGAATTTTCTCTAAAATGTGGGGTATCCAGATTTATTTAATAAAATGGTTTAGTAATTTTGATGATAAAAAATAGTACAGACCAATCAGAATTAAGGTAAAAGCAGTCTCGTATGCAAGGTTGTATATCACTCTACTTGTAAGTAATTTTAACTGTCATTGAAGTCAATTTCTGGAGATCTCTAGAGTTCTATTATTAGGTAAAAGAGTTCAAATCAAACTTGACTTCTTACAAGAAAATGCCATGTGGAAAACTATAATTGGAATTAGACACATGTAACATTCAAGAAAGTAAAATTTGTCTTCGTTTCCCCTTTAGCTTGAAGTTCACGTGTAGAATGGTGTAGAAGGGAGGAGAAGATTCATGAATAAGCTACTTGTAAAGATCATTGCAAGATGAGAAGAAAAATATTCTCTTGTCTCTTTTGGTAGTTCACGTGAACAAGGAGGAAAATTGGAGAAGCTTCAAGACATGCCAACTAAGTGGACACTTTTCAAAGGAAGCCTTATGATGAAGACAAGTGGTAGAACACTTGTAAGGTGCATGATAAACCTAGAAGATTTTTCTTATAAAGTAAAGGAATCTAGTTAAAATGAAATGGAATGACATGAAATTTAGTTACAATGAAACCAAATGAGAGTAAATAGTTAGGAAGGATAGAAATGTCCATGAATATTATATCATTTTCCAACCACTATATAAAGGGCTGAAGGGGTCCTTAAGTGCAAGTCATTCCCAAGATATTTCCCTACACACTTTCACGTGAAGCTCTCCCTCATACCTCTTTCATTTCATTTTCATCCTTCCCTTATTAAAGCCTAAATCAAGTGAGAAAAAGACTCCACATCTCCTTGAAGATCACGTGTAGAAAAGGTTAGCATCTTTAGGGAAAGTTTGTCAAGCTTTGAAGGAAGAAAAAGACAAGCTTATTAAGAGGTTACAAGGTATGTATGGGGAAGTTTTATGGTAAAGATAATTTAAGTATTACTTGTGTTTGAATAAGTATGTATGGGGAAGTTTTGTGGTAAAGATAATTTAAGTATTACTTGTGTTTGAATAAGTATGTATGGGGAAGTTTTATGGTAAAGAATATTTAAGTATTACTTGTGTTTAAATAAGTATGTATAGGGAAGTTTATGTTAAATATAGTTTAAGTATTGTTTTTGTTCGAATAAGTATTTATAGAATCTCATTTATTTCTATGGAGAACAAAGCTTGCACACCATGTGTTTGATGAAATGCTTCAAAGAAATAAAGATATTTTGAGTGTTGTTTTGTTTAAATACATGTTTGGAGTTCATGTGTTGTTGAGTGTTTCTATGAATTTCTATGAAGTTCATGTGTTGTTAAGTGTTTTATAAATCTCTATGAACTTCATGTGTTTCTATGAATTGATGTACATGGATGCTATGTTAAGTTTTTGTACATGAGTAATAAGCTGAGTTCTATACTTGATTGATGTTGAGTTTCTGAGTAAAGCACATGAGACAGTAATTGAGAAGTGGTGTTAATTTGATATTTTGCCTGGCGGGGGCTAGTCCGTGTTATTTTGATATTTTGCCTGGCGGGGGTTAATCTGTGTTAATTTGATATTTTGCCTGGCGGGGGTTAATCCGTGTTATTTTGATATTTTGCCTGGCGGAGGCTAGTCCGTGTTAATTTGATATTTTGCCTTGCGGGGGCTAGACCGTGTTAAAATAAAAGAGAATCATGCATCATATAATTTTTGAGGATATTATTATGACTATCTGTACATTGTATGTATTCTGTTGTTTAAATTATGTTTATCACGAACTTACCCTGTATTTTGTGTCTGTGGTTGACACCTACCATGACCTCGATTTTCTTCGGGCAAGCAGATGAACAACGGAGAAAGAGATTGCCAAGAAGTTTTGTTTGAAGATGTGTTATTTGAAGAATATTATGCTTAAGGATGTAGTCTGTTGAGATAGAATGTTTTAGTTATTTGTATCATGTAAAAGAATTGAAATCAATTTGTACTCTTATTTTACATTACATCAGTGTAATAAATATTAATCAGTAATGAAAATCTCTTTGAATATCAGTTATTAGTAAATTTGGTTTGGTATTTTTAAGCAAGTTGAAAAGAATTTTCATTAAAAATCAATAAAATACAAGATGGTAAATTGAGGCGTTACAGTTTGAGCCTCTTTTAGTATCTCTTATGATTTGGGTATCGTTATTGGATGTTTTTACACTTCCTTTGAAAAACCTTTGAAAATGAGACATTGTAAAAGTTACCTTTTTATAATATTGATGTCGTTTTTGTGACCTTTGCTAAACCTCGATCACATTGGCGTGACTAGAATTTCGAAATGACTTTTTTTTATGTGGACTCTAGAAACACCATTTTAGTCCCTTTTAAATTTGAGGGGGTATTTGAACCTGAATGTTAAAGTTAATCTTGTCTTAAAAATCTATATTGAATTGTCTTCGATTTCGTATATAGAGCTCTGGGTTTGGACCAAAGGACGTGTACTTGAGAGATCTGAAAATGACATTACAAGGAGCTAACAGAGATATGGATAAGGGATGAGAGTTTATTGCTTGTTTACAACTTTTGATACTATAGTTGAGGTCAGGGAACCCAATTATGGGAACATATGCCTGTCCCTGTTGCATGCTGATTTTCAAGAAAACTGTGTTTTAAACTAATGGGATGCAATATATTTGCTATTGATGAATGAAATTTTGAATGATGTTGTTGTTGTAATGATTAGATCTTTTGGGAAAAGTCTTCATTACAAAGAAGACTTTACCCAAAATTTGATATTTGTTCTTCTATTTACCTTTTTTTATTAAATTTTAAATGGACATAAGAGTCTGTTTTGTATACTATAGTTCTCCTTTTTAATTTATAATTTTCCTAAAATATCAGTCTCGTGGTATTATAGATTGTTATTGTAAGAGATTTGCTTTGTCTGAAGACTTTGGAAATGTGAATCCCAAGCATGAATTTATATGTATATATGTGGAATGTGATTGCTTGTGATGATGATGATATTGAAATGAGATGATGTTGAAATAAGATGATGACATTGAGATGAGATGATGTTGATGTTAATGATGTCATCTTGATGGATGTATGTTGTGTATGTACATGGGGGTTGCAGTGACCATGTTGGATATCCCTGGAGAAGGAAGGGGATTGGTTTAAGAATTTTAAGCATCCTTGGAGAGAGAAGAGGATTGCTTAAAATTTTAAACTATCCACGGACAGTGCACTGATGGTGTCCATGTTCCATACTTCATAATTTCATGGAAATAGTATAAACTTTGTCAATAAGTACCTGTGGTTTTTCATGAGGAAAAATGCGGGTACTTGGGGCATATCACTTAGTTTAGAACTCCCTTGAGACTCATACTGATCACCATGGAGGGGAGTTTCCTGTGTTGGATATAGGGGGAGCATCATGAAGATTAAAAAGGATTTGATTCAAGATTGGTTTTGAGCTTTCAACATGCTTGGATGCCTTGAAGTTGTTTAATTGTATTATGTGTAAGAGAAAGGCTAATATGATGATCCATGCTTTGCATTCACTCATTCATTCATAAACTTAAATGGTTTTCATAAAAAATAACAAAGCTTTTATATTTTGGTTAAGATTTTAATCTGAGTGAAAGATTTTTGGAAAAATGCTATTTTCACTAGTTAAATCGATTACCTTACTGATATAATCAATTATTTTTGTTCTCTGTTTTGTTTGGAAAATATTTTATAAACATTGTAATCGATTACCCATCGGAATAATTGATTATTTGGCCTTTGTTTACAACAAAACTGCTTTGTTAATGATTTTAATTGATTACTTAAGTGTTGTAATCGATTACATAGTTAAAAGATTATTTTAAGTCTTGCGATAATCGATTACCATTATTCGTAATCCATTACATAGGCTATTTGAGAAAAGTCACTTTCTTGTCTTAATCGATTACCATAGCTTGTAATTGATTACACAATTCATTTTGAAAATATAAGTCTTATGCTTTAATAGATTACCAAATCTTGTAATCAATTACATAGTGCATTTTGTTATCCTGAGACTTTCTGTCTTAATCGATTACAGCTCGGGATAATCGATTATTTTGCTCGTTGCTGAAACCCAGAAACATTCTTGAACAGTTTAATCGATTACATGGTTATTTAATCGATTACATAAGCGAATTAATCGATTATCAGGCGCGTTTAATTGATTACAGTTAGTTATAAATTCTGTTATAAATAGGACTGAAGGCTTGGCTTGTTTTCTAACTTTGAGAGATTGTACCCATTCGTATTTCTGAGCTCACACAAGTCTTTAAAGTTTTCCAAAGTGATTTTCACAGTGTTTTTACTTCTTGGTTCATTCAAAACATCAATGGGTCTTTGAATGATTCTTGAGCAAGATTCTTTTCAAGATTAAGGAAAAGCATGTTCTGATTTAGTTTGCTTCTCAACTTGATTTGGTAATTCATGTGCATAACATTTATTGGATCATCGGGTTGTCTCTCTCCTTAATCTTTGTATGTAAATTTGGTTCTGAATTCTTATTGTATTTGGCTATTGTAAAGTGGGTTCTTCTTGCTTGGTTTTAGAGAAGGGTTCTCTAACTCAAGAACAGAGTAGTGTTCTCTGGTTCTTGCTCCTTAGATTTCTAACAGGGTTTTAGATTTCTATTCTTTATCTAGTGTTGATAAAATGGAGGGTTTTGAAAAAGCTTGTAAGAACATAAATTTATAATAGTGGAACTCTAATCTAGTGTTGATTAGAAGAAACTGGATGTAGCTTTAATTATGAAGTACTGGTATCAATTGCTTGTGTCTTTGATTCTATTTCTCTATCTCTCATCTTATTCATTGATTTTTGATTCTTTGAGTCATATTCATTGTTCAACAAGTTCTATTTTTGTTCTATTGATTTCTTGGGCTGAGACATTTGATTGAGTAAAAAGATTTATTGGTTTTGAAAGTGATAAAGATCCTGAACTCTGATTTGAATAAGTTTTTAAAATACCAAGGTTTTAACTAATTCATCCCCCTCTTGGTTATTGTGGGTATTATTATTATTTTCATCATGTGCACGACGGGGTGACCTAGATAGTTGCTGTCTAGTTTTCCTAAGTGAGAGTGCCATGTGGACACGCTTAGGTTATTTTTTGATGAATGGTACTACATTTGAGAGTTGAGTTAGGTGCATGCATCATTTTGAGCATAATTGATTTGAATTATGAGAAAAGTTGATGACTAGTTTGTTGAGTGTATGTTGTGTTAGCTTTGAGGAAGCTGAAGTTATGGAATCAAGAAGAATTAAGCATACAAGTTTTGATGTTTCACATGTCCACTCAATTGATGGCATTTGTAATTTCTTGTTTAAGCTTGGTCTTTTTGTTTGATATTTGTTTTGTATGTGAGTTGATTGTCCATATAACAATTGTATTCTTTAAAGCTTTTTCTAGAAAGGTTTTCTAAAGGGAAGAACAGAGAAGGAATGTTTGGTTCTTGGTCTTTTGAAAAGTCTATAGGGTATAGATTTTGAATTTTACTTAGGGTGGGTAAGAGAGATCATTGTAAGCTTGTAAAGAAATAATATTTGTTATGGTGGAACTCTGACCAAGATTTGGTTAGAAGAAAACTAGATGTAGCCTCCGAGGTTGAGAGGTGAACCAGTATAAATCTTGTGTGATTTAATATTTCTGTTGGTATTTCATAATATTCTTGAAGTATTAGTTTTGTTCATCTTACAATATTGGTCACAGCACAAGAGTGGTTTGATTGGTGAAGGAAATTGTTTTTCTATTTGGTTTTAAAAGATATGATCCTTTTTGAAAGACTTTCGCTGTTACATATTGATGACCACCAAGACATGAATGCTTGGCTTGGATCGTTTCCGGAATGTAATCTTCAAGGCTCCATGAATTAGGGTTTGAAATTCAAATAGAAAAATGGAGAAGATTAAGGAATGATTTAGAATGACGCCACGATTCCCAATCGGAACGATAAGTCGGAGGAGGATTCGCCACAAAGGAAAGCTCCCTTGATAAGAATCAATTTGGTCTCAATCAAGAACCAACAAGAGGCCAAGCTCTCAATTTAAGCAAAAGCTCAATTTCATTAATCAAAAGTTAACCAAAAGTAGCAAAGTCTGAGTATTTATAGGGTTAGACCTCTAATAAATCCCTAAAAACGTAGGTTTAGGCCTATTTACGGAAATATCAAAGCCCATTACATGAAAACAGCAAAAGGAAAGCTGCAATACCATTTTAAATGAAAATAATTGATTAAAACGAAGCGTAATCGATTAAAACAGAGTGTTTTGCACTGTGTAATCGATTACAGCAACGTCGTAATCGATTACAACGGACAAATAATCTATTACAGCAACAAAATAATCGATTAAAACAGACAGACAGACAGACAGACAACATTTGCATTTTAATCGATTACAGACACATTTAATCGATTAAAACAGACAGCAAATGCTTATTACAACAGACAAGACTTTTTTGATGCATTTTCATTGAATTTGGTGTGCCTCTTCATGCTTGTCCACAAGATATAAGGCATTTTTGATGTGGTTTTGAAGGGTTTGAGTTCTAGCTCTTGTCATGGGTCCTTCAAAGCTCACCAAAGGAAGTGTTTCAAGCTCTCCTTCTAGACCTTTGGCTTGTAATGGACCTCCATCATCATGATCCTTAGATAGTCCTCTATCACATATTTTGAAAGGAAATTTTAAAAATTCTGAGGGAAAACCAATTCACCCCCCTCTTGGTTATTTGCATAAGTGTTCATTATATTTTCAATTGGCATCAAGAGCTGCTTCTTGTAATTTGCTCAAGATCTTTCTAAAAATCTTTGACAATGAATACTAATCAAATAACATTCAAGGAGGGAGCCTCATTGAATAAACCACCTTTGTTTGAAAAGTATTAGTTGGGCAAGGCAACATTAGAGACAACTTATCCACTAAAATCAAGGATGTGCTTTATGTTGAAGGGCTGAAACACAATTTACTAAAAGTATTAGTCAATTGTGTGACAAAGGTTTTAAAGTCACCTTCAACAATGAGACTTGCTTGATATACTTTGGTAAAAGGATGGCAAAGTTGTACACATTGGTAAAAGGAAGGGTAATATCTATGTTTGTCCATTGACCATGCATTCATACATAAAACTAATTGCTTGATAAGTAAAGTAAATGAAACATGGCTATGGCATAGAAGAACATCTCATATAAACATGCATCATCTCGACAAGTTAGTTAGGAAAGACTTAGTAATTGGTCTACCTAAGTTTAAGTTTGAAAAGGACAAAATTTGTGAAGCATGTCAAAGAGGGAAGCAAACTAAAAACTCTTTTCAAAGTAAGAATATGATTTCTACTTCTGGACCTCTTGAATTGCTTCACATGGACTTATTTGGTCCTTCAAGAACCATGAGCTTAGGAGGAAATTATTATGGACTTGTCATAGTAGATACTCTAGATACACTTGGACATTGTTCATAAGATCCAAAAGCCAAGCATTCTCAGCTTTTAAGAAACTAGCCAAATGAATTCAAAATGAAAAAGGATGTAATATTGTTTCAAAATGAACTCTTTGAAAAATTTTGTGAAGATTTTGGAATTAATCACAATTTTTCAGCTCCAAGAACATTACAACAAAATGGTGTTCTGAAGAGGAAAAATGGATCACTTCAAGAAGGAGAAATGACTCTTCTAAATGAAACAAAATTACCTAAGCATTTTTGGGAGATGCTGTGAGTACAGTTTGTTATACTCTTAATAGGATTCTCATAAGGCCTATTTTAAAGAAAACTCCTTATGAAATCTATAAAGGGAGAAAACCAAACATCTCTCACTTTAAGGCATTTGGCTGTAAATGCTTTGTTTTAAACAATGGCAAAGATAATCTTGGTAAGTTTGACTCAAAAGCTGATGAGTCCATCTTTCTTGGATATTTCTTGCAAAGTAAGGCTTATAGGATCTTCAACAAGAGAACCTTGTGTGTTGAAGAGTTTGTGCATATTGTATGTGATGAAACTAACCCTTCTCTGGAAGAAGTTCTGAGTGACAATGATGCAAAAAATAAAGAAGAAAGACAGCAACACATTGAAGCCAGTAAGCTGGAAGAAGATGAAGCTCTAAAAGATTCAAATCAAGAAGCAGCCACACCTAAACACAAAGATTGTAGAACCACAAGAGACTTATCATTGGACAACATAATTGGTGATGTGTCTAAGGGAGTATCAACTAGATCTTCTTTAAGAAATCTTTGTTGCACTATGGCTTTTGTATCACAAATTGAACCTAATAACATTGAACAAGCCTTATTAGATGAACATTGATTGATTTCTATGCATGAGGAACTAAATCAGTGTAAAAGGAACAATGTTTGGGAACTAGTATCTAGACCTTCCACTCACACACCTATTGGCACTAATTGGGTATCTAGGAACAAGCTGGATGAAAGTGGCATCATAATTAGAAACAAAACTAGATTGGTTGCAAAGGGTTACAACCAAGAGGAAGACATTGATTATGATGAAACTTATGCTCCAGTTGCTAGACTAGAGGCTATAAGATTACTCCTTACATATGTATGTATGATGAACTTTAAATTATTTCAAATGGATGTGAAAAGTGCATTTCTTAATGGTTATATTGATGAGGAAATATATGTTAACCAACCTCCTAGTTTTGTAGATCATCAATATCCTAATCATGTGTACAGATTGAGAAAAACATTGTATGGATTGAAACAAGCTCCAAGGTCTTGGTATGAAAGGTTGAGCAAGTTCTTGCTTGATCAATCATTCACAAGAGAAGTGGACAAAACCTTGTTCATCAAAAGGAGAAACAAAGATATACTTTTGGTACAAATCTATGTTGATGATATCATTTTTGGTTCCATTAATCATTCTTTGTGTAAAGAATTTTCAGCCAGCAAGCAGAATGAGTTTGAAATGTCTATGATGGGAGAGCTTACATTCTTCCTTGGACTTCAAGTTAAACAAATGAAGAATGGAACCTTCCTAAGCCAATCAAAGTATTGTATGGAAATGTTAAAGAAGTTTGATATGGAAAATTGCAAAGCTGCAGCAACTCCTATGGGAACTTCCACCTACCTAGATTCAGATGAAAGACGAAAAAGGGTTGATGAGTCAAAGTATAGAGGAATGATAGGTTCATTGCTTTATCTCACAACAAGTAGTCCTGACATTATGTTAAGTGTCTGCTTATGTGCTAGATATCAAGCTAATCCTAAAGAGTCTCATCAAATAGCAGTAAAAAGGATCTTCAAGTACCTAAAGTCTACACCTAAAGTAGGACTTTGATATCCAAAAGGTACAACAATCAATTTAATTGGTTACTCTGACTCTGATTTTACAGGATGCAAATTGGATAGAAAGAGCACAAGTGATACTTGTCATTTATTGGGAAGCTCTTTAATTTCTTGGCATTGCAAAAAGCAATCTTGTGTAGCTTTGTCAACAGCTGAAGCTGAGTACATATCAGCTGGAAGTTGCTGTGCTCAAAGTTTATGGTTGAAGCAACAACTCCAAGATTTTGGTGTAGAACTTCAACAAATTCCACTTCTATGTGACAATACAAGTGCTATCAATATCTCCAAGAATCCAATCATGCATTCCAGAACAAAGCATATAGAAATAAGACATCACTTCATCAGAGATCATGTGCAAAAAGGTAACATTAAGATTGAGTTTGTTGATAGTAAAAACCAATTGGCTGACATTTTTACTAAACCTTTGAATAGGGATAGATTCTTTACTTTAAGAAATATGCTTGGAATATTGGATGAATCTAGTACATGTTGAGTGACATTTCTATGTTTACTTACTATGTTTATGAATGATAACTCAAATTGGAATAAAAATACATGTTGACTGCTACATAAAGTTTGTATTTTAGAATTCTAGTTGATATAATCGATTACCATTTAACCATAATCAATTATTTGCTCATCTGGTGCTTCTAAAATAAAAGTCAAAGCTATTGTAATCGATTAAACCATTGAAATAATCGATTATTCACAACTCGAGTTTCTGAAAAAACAAGTTCACTCTGGAATAATCGATTAAATCGACGAATTAATCAATTACATGAAGTTTCTAGTATTTTCCAAATTCTCAACACCTCTGGAATAATCGATTACTTCATCGAAATAATCGATTATTTAGGTCCTGCTTATTTGAGAAATTTGTCTCACTTTGCTTTAATCAATTAACTCAAATCGTAATTGATTACACTTCGTCTTCTACAAGCCATCTGTTCTGATATAATCGATTACTCTACATTTTAATCGATTACAACATTTATCAGAAGTGAAATTCTGAATAAAATAATCGATTACACAATGAAATAATCGATTATTTAAGTTGTTACTGCAAAAATCTGACAGTTTTGAAACTACCCAACTACAATTAAACACGATTTTAGAGAATCTAAGCCTTAATGGTAGTGATTAAGGTCACAACAGCTATATTTTCAGATTCTCAACTGCCCATATCTTCAAATTTGTCTATAAATAGAGACTTTGTAAACTTGTAATCTCACACCACATACTCTGTTCTTTTGTTGTCTATTTCTGATGAGGACATCAAAGGTCAACCCAGCATCAAAGACCAACCCCAAGACCAAGATCCAATACAAGGCATAGGAGGACCCATGACAAGGGCTAGAGCTAAAAAAGACCCAAGAAGCTTTGCAACATGTAATGGCTAATCTGAGGGCAATCCAATTGCTTGAGGGAACCCAAAATATAGAGGGCTGCATGACTGGATTACTAGTGACATGTATTGCTTGCTTGGAGTGATAATAAAAGCAATTATTGACATAGGCCTTATAAAAAAAATAATAGTAATAAAGTGCTTGTAGCTGGGTTTTGAGACTTGGACCTTAAGTTTAGTTATGCCTGACTTAACCACTAAGGCATTTTAGTTATTCTTACAATGTTGAGATTTTAATTTTCTTTTATTTTCTACTAGATGCATGAGAACTAAATTGTATAAATCAATTCTGAAGTGAATAGATAAGGCTCTTTTGGCTGTTGGAATTTTATCATTAGCTTGAGTTTTTCTCTGCTAGGGTTCTTCCTTGAACCATTTGATCTTATCAAGAATTCTTCAATTCTTGTGGCGATCCTCAAGGCTTATCAAACATTTGTTTGTGGCGCCTCTCTGCTTCTTCCT
Organism: Glycine tomentella; assembly: GCA_007407185.1. Classification (NCBI taxonomy): domain Eukaryota; kingdom Viridiplantae; phylum Streptophyta; class Magnoliopsida; order Fabales; family Fabaceae; genus Glycine; species Glycine tomentella. The sequence continues at coordinate 116,186 of PYAF01003787.1, forward strand.
TTGCACCATTTTTTGTTCCTTGTCTAAATTTTCGCATTCCCAATTCTGTGATTTCGCCCCGAATTTCTTATTGTCATAATTCTCGTTTTACCTATCCTTTTTCGGTGTTTTTTGTGTCTAAATTGCATTTCAGAAAGTCCTCTTTCACCTCGATGTGGAATCAGTCCAATCCGAGTTCTGTAGGCCGAGAAATACATGAAAGTTAACAATACAATTCTGGTTCTGTTGGTGCGCGAATTACAACCTCGAATTGGTCCGAAATTGTTTTCAAGGCAAGGGGATTCTCATCAATTTCTTTCTGAAACTCTCTTATACTAAGAAGTTCTTTTCCTTCTTAAATCCTCAAATTCGTATCCAATACTGTTTCACTATGTCTACTTCCAAGAAAGTTAAAACCTCCAAAAGAAAAGCTCAAGCCCAACCTTCTAACCTTGTAGTAAGTAGGCTTGATCATTGGTTTACCAATGAACCTGATAAGATGAACTATCTTCAGTTCAATGCAACAAAGCTTCTTTGTCCTCCTAAATTCTTAAGCCTAGCATGGTTTACTCAACAAGGATTCCAGTTTCCACAAATGTTAGAGCAACAAGGCCTAACAAAATTTGTTGAAACGAAAGGCACCTTTACCCTGACTTTTGGTAAAAGTTTTCTACACTTGTTTCAAGATTTCAATGCATGGAACAATCCGTACTCAAGTCAATGGAGTTGCTATAGAGATCACACCTGAAATCTGGAATGAAATAGCTGAAATCTCCTTTGATGGAGAAAGGAGATTTGAAGAAGAAGCTGAAGGTTACAACAAGATGGAGACATATAAAGGCATGCTCATTGATCCTCACATGAACTTGAGGTTAAGATTGAGCACAGGACCTATGACTCATTAGGATGCATTTTCTGACAGTTTTTCTCTGAAAATGTAATTGCCCAACCAAATCTAAAGGAAATCCAAGGCCAATGAAGTGCCTTAACTACCACCAACAGCTATATTTTCAAAAATATGAACGTTAAGAGCATCAATCAAGCCTATAAATAGTGCCTTGCATCAATAAAAATCTTTGCACCTTAGTCTCTTCTCTTTATGATATTTCTGAGTTTTGCTGAGTTTTTTCTTGTGTCTAAACCTCTTTGAAATATGTCTAATCCTACACCAAAACGTGCTAGATCCTCTAAAAGGAAAGTAGGTGAATCACCCATATAGGGAATCACCCATGAAGTCTAGGAATCTGTTGTTGGAGTGATATGTGACGGGGCTAGAAAGTTTGATGAACAACCATGTACAACAAACTTGAGACATATAGGGAAATGCTTCATGACCCACATATGCGACTTAGGAACAAATTAGCTACTGGTCCTATGAACCCTGAGGATCGGCTGCTCCATTATATCATCACCTATGTGCTAACCCCAAGGGTCATTAATCATGCCCAGGCCACAGATGAAGACCTACAATTGGTGTATGGTCTAAAGAACTCTATACCCATGAATTGGGTTCTTATCTTTGCAGAAATTATGCTCAAGTCTAAAAGGCTAGTTAACTATCCTTTCCCATATCCTGTTTTAGTATCTAGGTTCATTGACCACTTCAACATTGATGTGGAAAATGAGGTTGTGGACCATACCAATTCAAGCAACAGCCTCATTAAGGAAAAACACCTTACAAAGCTGGGGATGCAGAAGACTCCACAAGGTTGGCTAATGGCTGCACACCCACAGGTGCCTCTTCCTACTGCTAATGCTGATCTTCAAGTGGAAGATTCTGAAGATGAAGCAAGGGATCCACAACAGCCCTTGTATTCTCAATTTAAATCTCTTATGTTGCAGAAGATGGACAACTTGATCCAGATGCAACAAGATTTTAACGCTGAAACAAATGAAGCCTTAGGAGAAATTAGGAATAGGCTAGATACAATAGAAGCAAATATAACAGATAATGCATCTACAGAATTCTAGGCCTATGTTTCTTTAAGTTTTTTGTGCTTTTTATTTTGTTAACTTTATGTTTTAATTTCACTTTGTAATGGCTCCCAATGGTTATATGAAATTTCCATTATGTTTCCATTTCAATTATCCGCTGTGTTCGTTATGTTTTTGACTTTAACAAGCCAAATAAGGGGAGAAATGATTGAATTTTGGCCTACTCTGCATACTACTCTGTTTGCCCCTGTTTTTTGTTTCAAATTTAGCCCAAAAATTGACTTGAATGGATTATGGAATTTAGGGGGAGATGAGTGTTTAAAATGAATCAATAATACCCATAATACATGAGAATGGTGATTAAAAGGAATCAGATGCTTTAACACATGGTCTTTGTAAAGAAAGTGTAAAATTTTAGGTCTAAAAATTCAAAGTCTTCCATGGTCAGTTTCTGTTATAAAGCCTCAAGTTCAACAATTGGTCAATCAAGAATTTGGCATGTTTAAAGCCAAAAATGGGGAGATTGTTGAATACAGGGAGAGCTTCATGAAGATTGGAAGTCTTTGCTACAAGATTGGTTTTGAGCTTTCAACATGCTTGAAGACTTGGAATTTTATGTAAAAGGAAAACTATCTGATTGATCCATGCATTCATTTATTCATTCATTGATTTAACTAAGTGTTTTTCATGAAAATCAAACAAAGCTTTTAACATTTAACTAAGGTTTTAATTTGAATCAAAGGTTTTTGGAAAAATGGTTTTTGTACTGATTTAATCGATTACAGTAAAGGTATAATCTATTATTTTGTTCTTAGTTCATTCTGGAAAACCTTTCAAGAACAATGTAATCGATTACCTATCGGAATTATCAATTATTTAACCTTTGTTTTCATATAAACTACTTTGATGAACACTTTAATCAATTACCAATGGGTAGTAATCGATTATATTGCTATACATGATTTTAAGCAGTGCTGGAAGAATCGATTACCAAGGAATAGTAATTGATTACACAGGCTAAAATGAAAAAGTCATCTTCCTGTCTTATAAAGCTTCCTCCTTTACACTATATGTAAATGCACATAAGATTTGCCGCATTAATCGATTACCAAATATAGTAATTGATTACTTAGTTCATTCTGTTTTATAAAGCTTCCTCGTTTAATCAATTACCAGAATTCGTAATCGATTACATAGTGTATTTTGATATTTTGAAGCTTCCTGTCTTAATCGATTACAAGATGTAATAATCGATTATTTTGTTTGTTGCTCATGTCCAGAAATTGTCTTGAACACTTTAATCGATTACATGAGTTAAATAATCGATTATATGGAGCGTTAATCAATTGCTGACAGTTACAAAAGTTTGTTATAAATAGAACCTTGGCTCAGCTTGTTTTAAAAACTTGATCAATTCGTATTCTGAGCACACACAAGCTTTCTAAACACGTTCTAAGTGATTTTTCTGGGTTCTATGAGTTCTTGCTTACACTAAAACATTCATGCTTCTCATCATGAAGGTTGAGTGAGGAATCACTAAGAGAGGGTGGATGACATACAACAGGTACATTGGGGGACGATCCAAATGATTCAAAGGAACTTGGGGGAATTTTGAGTTGTAATAACTCGACTAAGGGCTTTTTCGATTTGTTTGGGGGACTCATGGGCCTCACTTAGTATTATTGACTAAAGTAGAGTGATATCCATAGTTGGTGAGAGTGCCATGTCTTGTACCCACATGTGACGTGTCCTCCCAATTATCATCTATATGTTGCGTAAGACCACAAAAGCCTGGGAGGCTTAGTGGCAATGTTGGGCTCAAGGTATGGACTGTGTGAGAGATATAAATGAGAAGTAGGATGTGTGAGTGGTATATGCTACTAAATCACATGTAGTGGTTGTTTAGATCATGTGTGGGACTTAATGTCCATGTTTGTGACTTTTGAATTGATGGAGTGCTCAGACCCTTGTTACCATGTTTAGGATCCAATGTTGAGCGTGATTCCATTTCCCTCGCTTTTGATTAATGCTATCTAGACATTGTGGAAGCATGACGATGAGCTTGACGTTGATCGCTTCGATTGCTACCTTCGTTGTTGTCTTGTGCTAGTAGACACACCAGAGTTTAGGCCCCTATAGCTAAGTTTTATGTTTGGTCGACCTAGCCTAGGCCATCCTACTACTGTTTTGTTACACCTGTGCTAGAGGTTATCATTCCATCTGAGTCACCTTCACTACTTGCGGATTATGAGATGTCTTCTATAGGATCTGATTCTTCATCTGATGACTTTAAGGCTACCCTCTCTGTCCTAATTTCTCCATGGTCAGTGTTACTTTAGTCAGTGTGTTAGATACAGGGGAGCTTGAAGGAAATCAAAATGATGAGGCTATTTGTCTTAAACATATGTTAGTTTTTTACATGCCATTCAATTGAAGGAATATGTAATTTGTTAGTTGTTTAAGAGCTTTATCCTGTGACCCCATGCATTGCATAAACATCATTCATTGGCATGCATACATGGTTTTTATCAAGTCACATGATTTGTGAAAAAGCTTAAGGTTTTCATGTTTGCATAAGATGCCAATTACTCATGGTTAAGTTTTGGAAAAATCACTTTTTACACTTACTTAATCGATTACCAGAATATGGTAATTTGTTACTTAAGTCATGAAGAACAAATTAATCGATTATGAGGTAATGGTAATCGATTACACAATACAAAACACAAAATAAGTCTTCATGTGTTAATCGATTACCATATAATCGTAATCAATTACATTAGCATGTTTTTTAAGCTAGACTGTCTGTGGTAATCGATTACATAGCGGTTTAATCGATTACTTGGCTCATGTAATTTTTTCAGAAAGAACAAAGAACACTTTATTCAATTAAATATGATATTAATTGATTACTTAAGTAAAAATATTCGATTACATGGATGATTTAATCGATTACATTCAATTGAAACAATTTTCTTTAAAAAGATGTTGTGTCTTTTTTATTTAAAGTAAAACAGAACACTTCGAAAATTTTCATTGCTCTCAAAATCCTTCTGAATTTAAAGAAGATACACCGAGTCTCAAATCTCTTGTCCCATAATTCAAGATCTAATGCATCATTGATAGAATTCTTTTTGGACAAGATTTCAAAGGAGTTTCTTGGAGAGCTTGGTCTAAAACTTGTTTTCTTTCAACCTGATTCCAGATTGGTAAACACATGCATTTCATTCTTTGGATCACAAGGTTGTATCTCTCCTCTAAACTCTGGTTGTAATTCGTTTTTACATTTCATCTTGTTAGTTGCTTTTACAAAAGGCTTCTTTAAGCTTGTCTAGAGTAGGTTTCTCTAGAGGGAAGAGTAAAGAATGATTTCTCTATGTCTTATCATTAGAAGTCTAAAGGGTGTTTAGATTTCAGTTCTTTATCTAGGGTTGATAAAGGGTGATCTTTTGTAAGCTTGTAAATAATAATTGTTTTTTGTTAATAGTTGAACTCTAGCCAAGGTTTGGTTAGAAGAAAAAAACTGGATGTAGCTTCTCTTGTTGAGGAGTGAACCAGTATAGCTCTTGGTATTCTTTTAATATCTTCTTGTTGTCATTGATTGCTAATCTTTTGGTTAATCTTTTAAGGATCAACAGATAAACATTTTCTGCTATTGCTTTCTGTGAAGGGTGAGTCTTGATTGATTGAACGTTTTTTTTAAAAGGGTGTTCTTGTGATACGATCCAAAATCTGCTGCTTGTTTCAAAGATATTTTTAAAGACCCTGTTTTAACCAATTCAGCCCCTCTTGGTTAATTGTGTGCGTTCATATTGTTTCAATTGATATCAGAGCAGGTTCTTGAGTGTTATTCAAGATCACTATATTTTTTAAAAGAAAATGAATACCACACAAATTACCTTCAAGGAAGTTGCTTCCCTCAATTGTCCTCCAATGTTTAAAGGAGAGCATTTCAGTTTTTGGAAAAATTGAATGCAAATTTTCATTCAATCAAATGACCCAAGGAGTGCAATGAGATGAAAGATGCAGAAAAGAGAGTTGTTCAATATGATTTTAAAGGTAAGAACATGATTACTTCTGCACTTTCTTCTGACGAATTCTTTAAAATTGTTAGGTGTAAAAGCGCAAAGGAGATGTGAGAGGTGTTGGAAGTCACTCATGAAGGGACAGATCAAGGAAGCATGCCTTGATTCATGACTATAAAATGTTCAAGATGAACACCACAAAAAACATATCTCAGCTCCAAACAAGATTCACTCACTTTGTAAATCATCTTCTTGGTCTTGGGAAGACATTTGATGCTGAAGAGTTAAACATCAAAATCCTGAAGTGTCTTACAAGACCATGGCAACCAAAGGTGACAACAATCAAGGAATCAAAAGATCTTTCCAAGATGTCCATGGTTGCATTATTTGGTAAGCTTCTTGAGTATGAATTAGAAATGTCACAACTAACACATGTAGAAGATGTAGATAAGAGACAAAAGAGTATAGTCTTGAAAGTTGCATCATCTAGTGTGGAAAAAGAAGACTGAAGTGAAGATGAAAGTGATGAACACATGAACCTAATAGTTAAAAAATTCAGCAAGTTCATGAAGAAGAACAAGAACAGGAAGTTGTCAAAGTTCAACAAAAGAAATGTCAACAGCAACAACACCAACTTCACTTGCTTCGAGTGTGGAAGCAAGGCCACATTAAATTTGAATGTCCTATTTTCATGAAGAAACAATTAGGTGAAAAGAAGGAAAACCAAAGAAAGCCTACATAGTATGGGAAGACAATGGCTCAACAACTTCTGAATCATTAAGTGAGAATGAAGAAACTAATGTATGCTTCACTTCCACACAATTAATGAAGATGAAGAATTCTCAAGTGCTGAATCAGAGGTAAATCCTGAATTTAATCAAATTGATGTTGCTTTTCATGAAATGTATGAGGAGGCTAAAAAACTTGAACAATAGGCTAAAAAGTAACCTTAAATGGCATGTAACCAAAATTGCAGCATGCAATCTGAAATTTTTAACTTGAAGGAAGCAAATGAAAACTAGTTTCAAGCTACAAAGCTAATGGGTGTGTATGTGCCTTTTCTTCAAAAGTAGATAAATGCAAGATTTTACAAAAAGAGTTTGATGATTTCAAAAAGGGTCAATCTGAAAAATATATGGAATTGCTAACAAAAACTTCTTACTTGGTTGATCTTTTGAAAAAACTTTATAGAGGAAAATGCACTTTAGATCAAATGCTAAGTGTACAAAAGTATGTTGGAGATACTTCTGGTTTGGGTTACAAATTGAGCAAAACCTTTTGGAAAAACCAAGTTTGTACCACCAAAATAGAAGAATCAAATAGGCTTTTCAAAAACAAAGTATAATCAAATGACTCATTTTGAAAGAGCATCAAAATCTATAACTTGCAATTACTACATGAAGAAAGGTTATGATCTCATAGGTGCTATACTAGAAGGTTCTATGTGCCTAATGGAGAATGCATTTGGGTTCCAAAGAAAAAGAGAAAAATAACTAACCCCTATGGACCCAACCTATATTGGCTACCTATCTTTGACACTTAATTTGATTGTTGCAGGTGTGTCTTAGAGCAAAATCATCATTATGGTACATAGACACCAGATACTCTAGACACATGACAGGTGACATGTCCATGCTTACAAATTTGACTATAAAAGGTGGAGGATTTGTCATTTTTGGCAACAACAAAGGAAAGATAATTAGAGAAGGAAATATAGGAGACAACTTTAAAACCAAGATAAAAAATGTTCTCTATGTGGAAGGTTTGAAGCACAATCTCCTAAACATGTGCCAACTATGTGATAAATGATTCAAGGTTTCCTTTAATGACAATTGTTGTTTGATATGTGATGGTCAATCAGATGAAGTTATCCATGTAGGTAAAAGAAAGGGTAACATCTACTTACTCTCTATAGAACATGCATTCATTCATAACACCAATTTCCTAGTAAGTAAAGTTGATGAATCATGGCTATGGCATATGAGAGCTAGTCACATTAACATGCATCACATGAATAAGCTTATTAGAAAAAAGACTTAGTCATTGGCTTATCTAAACTTAAGTTTGAGAAAGGCAAACTATGTGATGCTTGTCAAAAGGGAGAAAAAACTAGATTTCTTTTCAAAATAAAAACTTTGTTTCTACCTCAAGACCCTTTGAATTGCTTCATATGGATATATTTTGTCCTTCTAGAACTATGAGCTTAGGAGGTAATTTCTATGGGCTTGTAATTGTTGATGACTATTCTAGATTCACATGGACTTTGTTTATAAGATCCAAGAGTGATGCTTTCATGGCATTAATAAAATTAGCCAAGCTCATTCAAAATGTAAAAGGATGCAAAATTATCTCAATAAGAAGTGATCATGATGGTGAATTCCAAAATGAGTATTTTGAAAAATTTTGTGAAGAAAATAGAATCAACCACAATTTTTTAGGTCCAAGAACACCTTAACAAAATGGCGTTGTGGAGAGGAAAAATAGATCCCTTGAAGAAGGAGCTAGAACTCTTCTTAATGAGACAAATTTGCCTAAACATTTTTGGACTGATGCTTTGAGTATAGTTTGCTACACTTTAAATAGATTACTCATAAGGCTGATAAGTGTCATATTATAGTTAAATTCAAGTTTACAATGCTGACACTTATCTTTTGATCTCAGTAAATTTGTTTATAAACTTGTCCTAAACCTAGTTGATTTGGAATTACTACATATATAAGTATGTTATTTCCATTTTGGAGGATTCATCCACTCAATTCCGGTTTTTTGATTGGTATCAATTGTATCCGGAACATTCAAAGCACCCAAGACAAGCACAAAAGGGCAAAAAGGTCAAAATAGGAAGCTTTTGGAAGCATTCTCGCCCAAGCCAGCACCTTACTTCAGCATTAAGACTTTAACTCGCTTGGGCAAGTGATTCATGTACAAAATGCTCACCTGGGCGAGTAGCATTCTTCAGCATTAAGTTTTAACTCGCCCAGGCGAGTGAAAATAGGCCAAAATGCTCGCCTGGGCGAGTGGCCCCTGAGCAGCACACTTTCTCGAATAAAAGGCATGCAAATAGTGAAGGAGAAACATAACTTGGAGAGGGAGAATGAAACCAGCAAGGGAGAGCCTTAGAAAAAGGTGAGAGAAGAGAGAAAAGGAGTGGAAACTCTGTAGGAACAGGTTGGGGATCACCACCTTCGTCATGTTTTATGTTGATCTCTTGCTCTGCACCATGATCGGTTAGTTTCTCCTAAGGATTAGATATAATCTTTTGTACCCTTATGTATCTCTTTTAATATTTTATATATGCATGAATCTTTTCTACTCATTTTGGTTATTTCATTATGTTCTTAATGCTTGATTCTACTTTATCACTAGTTTCATGAAAATAGATTCTAAGCTTGATTGGAAAGTGCCCTTAGGATCTGAACTGAATGATTTTACTATTTATGTTACGTTGCTAGTAATATGACATAATGTTTAGATTGAAATAAGCACGAGATTATGATTGTAATGCTGGGTTATTTACTTCGTATGCGAGGGATCGATTCGAGGTGAATTAATGTGTGCATCAGTAATGCTAGAAAATGATTCATATAGGTTAATATTAATTGGATACTGAGGGTATGAATAATGAAACCCAATCCTACGTTCTCATAAGTTAATTCATTTTATTAGTTTCCGTACATTTCCATAATTTTAGTTATTTTCACAAAACAAATGAAATTCCGCTTATATTTGTTGTACATAACCATTGAACTGTTAAGTTTTATTTAGATAAAATGAGTAGCTCAAGTCCCTGAGGAGATAATCTTTTATAAATCCTGTAACCTGCAACGACAATTGGTACGCTTGCCAAGAGTCTAACAAAGACCTATTTTAAAGAAAACTCCTTATGAACTATATAAAGGTAGAAAATCAAACAACTCTCACTTAAGAGCATTTGGCTGCAAATGTTTTGTTTTAAACAATGGTAAGGAATCACTTGGCAAGTTTGATGCTAAGGCTGATGAAGCCATCTTTCTTGGATATTTATTACAAAGCAAAACATATAGAGTCTTTAATAAAAGAATTTTATGCATGGAAGAATCGGTGCATGTTATTTTTAATGAATCTAACCCCTCTAAAGAGGAAAAGAAGTTTGAAAATGATGCAAGTCCTATAGAAGAGTATACAACTCAATGAATCAAATGAAAAAGAAAAGGAAGAACCAAATGTAGAAAATGGAACAATCAACACCTATCCAAAAGCCTAATGATTGGAGAACTACAAGAGACCTCTCTCTTGACAACATAATTGGTGAAGTTACTAAGGGTGTATCTTCTAAAAACAATGTGAATACACACAATAACCAAGAGAGAGGGGAATTGGTTTAAACTTGACCTTTTTCAATTCTTTAGAAAATAAGAGTTAAAGGATCTTTATGACAATTAAACCAAGAATGCTATAATCAATCAAATCACTCAGCCCAAAAAAACAATTACAAAAACTTAACTTGTTGAGTAATAAAGAATTCACCAAGAATCACAGATTAAGATGATAAAAAAAGATTAAAGAAAATAATCAACACAAAGAGCTATACTGGTTCACCTCTCAACAAGAAAAGCTATATTCAGTTTCTTCCAACCCAAACTTGGTTAGAGTTTCACTAAATCAAAATCTGTTTTTTTACAAGCTTTACAATAATCATCCTTTATCAACCCTAGGTAAAGATCTGAAATCTAAAACCCTATTAGACTTCTAATGATCAAGAACTAGAGAACCCTTCTTTATTCTTCCCTCTAGAGAAATTCACTCTAGAAAAAGCTTCAAGAACCCTTTGTAAAAGTTACAAACAACCAAAATTACAAAAAGGAATTTACAAGCAAAGCTAACGGAGAGAGATAACCTAATGATTCAATGATAACGAATGAATATGAGTTACCAAACAGGATTGAAATGAAAAACACTTTTAGAACTTCTTCTCCAAAAAGCTTGTTTGTTGTCTTGCCCAAGGAATCTTTCAAAATACCATGAAGATTTTATTTTGTGGGTCAAGCATTTTAGAACTCAAAGTAACCTTTCTCAATATTAGAATACTTATGAAAACTTTGCAAATTTCGTAAAGCTGTTATCTCTTTTGTTTTAGAAAACTCACTATCTATTTATAACAAACTAATGTAACTGAATATAATCGATTAAATCGCCTAAGTAATCGACTAAAACTTTATTTGTAATCGATTGAAAACAAATTTAATCAATTAAAATGTTCTTCAGTTTTATGGAAAGGTTATATGAACAAAGTAATCGATTATTTTGACCTGTAATCTATTACTACAGGGATTCTTTGTTCCATAAAAGAACTAAGTAATCGATTACTGATAAACGGTAATCAATTAATATAGTCAAGTCATTCTGTGCTTATACTACTTAATGCTGGTAATCGATTATTTTGTTCTTCAAAGCTCAGGTAATAGATTACCAATATGTGGTAATCGATTAATACAGTGAAAAGATAGCTTTTTCAAAAACTTAAAAACCATGAGCACTTTACTTTGATGTAATCATGAAATCTTAAACCTTTTCACAAATCATGTGCTTTTGTAAAATCATGAATGCAAGTAAATGAATGTTTATGCAATGGAAAGGATCATAGGATGATTCTCTCCTACATCAAACAATTGTAAATGCCTTCAATTGAATGACATGTACAAAGCTAAAACACTCATTCATCTTTAGCTTGTATCTTGATCCACCTTCATGCTCCCCTTGTATCTAACAATCTCCTCCTTTTTTACTTTGATCATGCCAAACATCAATTGAACATGTTGAACCTTGAAATTCTTTAAAAGGAGTTGATTTTCAGGAGATTGTACTTGATAATTTGAAAATGAAATCAGCTTCTTGCAAAGACAAGTGTCAAACATATTTTGCATAAAAAAATTACATTTATATGTATGTATATGCTCCCCCTATCTTATGTAATTTTAAAACTGGTAAGATAAAGAGCAACATATATGTCCCTTTATAGCTTTGATTAAGTGCAGAACTTTAAGTATGTGAAGTATGTTTTCTTAAGACCCTTTTATATTCAATATGTTCTTTAAGACCCTCTTCTCCCCCTTTTGGCTTATCAAAGACAAAAATTAATATTGATGAACATGAGATAAGAAAGAATAGAACAAATTTTTGCATTAATCAAGAGGGCAGAACAAAAGGAAACATAACATAAAAACATATAAAGGAAACATAAAGAAAGTAGAAACACGATAAGCAAACAACTACATCGAGCTAATCTAGAGAAGGTCAGAATCTTTGAGAGCCATCTTAGTCTTTACATTCTCTAGCCTAAAAGTAGTTTCTTCCAAAGAAGACTGTGTTGCAGCCCTATGTTCATGCTGCAGAGCAAGCACAACATCCATCTTTTGAATCATCAATGATTCAAATGAAGTGTATTGCTGTTGAATAGGAGCAACTTCTTCTTCTTCCTCAGCTTCTTCACCTTCATCAGCTCCCTCTTGTGGAGGTTGTTCTCCAACCATTAGCCACCCATTGGGTGTCTTGATCAATCCAAGCTTGATGAGGTGCTTTTCTTTGATGAGGTTGATGATGTTTGTGGTGTTGTCTACAATCTCATTTAAGACATCAATCTTAAAGTAATCTATGAACCTAGACATTAACACAGCATATGGAAAATTATAATTGATTAATCTTGAAGCTTTTAACATAGTTTCAATAAAAACAAGAACCCAGTTAATCTGAGTTTAGGTCTTCATGCCATATACCAACTGCAAATCATCATCTGTGATTTGGGCATGGTTTGTAGACATGGGGGTAAGGATGTAGGTTATAATGTAATGCAACAACCTATCTTCCCCAGTCATATTTCCAACCCCAAGTCTTGTCTTCAACCTGATTTGGGGATCCAACAACATACCTCTGTGTGTGTCAATCTTATTGTAGCCCTAATTTCTTCATCAAACATCCTCACTCCAACAGAGGAGATCCCAACCACAGCAAATCAAACTTCCTCATCAATCATATGGGAACACATTTCACTTAAGAACGAAGCACCCCATCCATGCTAGCTTTAGCACAAGTGTATAACGCCTTCACTAGTTCTGGGTAAAAGGTACCCTTCAATTCAAGGAACTTTTTCAATCCTTGAGCCTCTAACAGAGCAGGGAATTGAAACCCCTAATTGTTGAACCAGTTAAGATCTAAGTACTTGGGAGGCATGACTAGCTTAGTGGCATTGAACTTCATGTAGTTCATCCTACCAGTTTAATTAGGGAACCACAAATTCAATCTACTCTCAGCTGGATTGGAAGATTCACCAGCCTTTCTTTTACTGGTTTTGGTTCTTTTTGAGGTAGACATGGTGTTTGAGGGTAGAAGAATGAATTTGGCAGAGGTTAGGATAAGGAAAGAAATAGAGTACAAAAGGTTTGCTTAGTTTTGCAAAGAAGAAAGAGATTGGTTCAGGTGTGAATTAATTCTCTTAGAAAACCTGTATATATAGAGTTTTGTAGGTGAAATTTTGAATTTTAAAATCTGGTAACAACTATTTTCGTCTTTCAAGAGGTTTAAATGATATTGACACAAATTCAAATTTGAATTCAAGATAAGATATGTCAGTTACGATTTTTGAAAATTGTGCAGTTTTTGCCATTGGTAATCGATTACATAAGCACCGTAATCGATTACTACAGTGAAAATTTGTTTCAGAAAAAACTTTTTGCAAAAGGTAATCGATTAATTCGATAGTGTAATCCATTACTCCAAATGTTTTCTATTTCTGCAAAAGCTTTCTACAACAGGTAATCGATTATATTCCTTATGTAATCGATTACTCCAGGTAAGTGCTTATTTGGAAATGCACTGAAAATACACTGTAATCAATTAATACGCAGTGTAATCGATTACTCCAGAAAAATTTATTTTGTAAATGCATTTTAAGTGACAGGTAATCGATTACAACAATGAACTTTTGTATCTAAAAGCATTTTAAAACACAAATAATCAATTAACACGTGTAGGAGTCGATTACAACAAAGAATTATGCATTGTGAACAATGTTTATTAGCAAAATTCAAATTTCATTCACTTGTGATGCATGGTCAATTTAGATTGCATATCATGTAGTTAATCAAATCATAGGCATGCTATCATATATTTGATTCATCAATAATTCCTAGCATGTTCCTAAGATCATAGAATCTATCTCTAGATAATGGTTTGGTAAAAATATCAGTCAATTGATTGTTTGTATCAATATACTCAATTTGAGATTACCCTTTTGAATGTGATCTCTGAGGAAATCATGTCTAATCTCAATGTGTTTTGTCCTTAAGTGCATGATTGGATTCTTTGATAGGTTTATTGCACTTGTGTTGTCACATAGCAGGGGAATTTCTTTCAACTCTACACCAAAATCTTAAATTTGTTGCTTAAGCCATAAATTTTGTGCACAACAACTTCTAGCTGCTATGTATTCAGCTTCTTCTATTGAGAGAGCAACACATGATTGCTTCTTAGAATGCCATGAAATTAATGAGCTTCCCAACAAGTGGCATGTTCCACTGATGCTTTTCCTATCAAGTTTGCATCCTGCAAAATCAGAATTTGATTAGCCAATTAAGTTTAGTGATGCACCTTTTGGATACCAAAGACCAACTTTTATGGTTGATTTGAGGTATTTGATGTTTCTCTTGACAGTAGTGAGGTGTGACTCCTTAGGATTAACTTGATATCTAGCACACACTTAACATTATATCTGGCCTACTTGTTGTCAAGTATAGTAGAGATCCTATCATTCCTCTATATTTTGACTCATCAACCTTCTTGCATTTTTCATCTAAATCAAGATAGGTTGAGGTTGCCATTGGATTAGCTGCATTTTTGCTTTTGTACATGTCAAATTTCTTGATCCACTTCAAGGCAATATTTTGATTGGCTGAGAAATGTTCCACTTTTCATTTGCTTCACTTGAAGTCCAAGAAAGAATGTCAATTCTCCCATCATAGACATTTCAAACTCATTCTGCATAGAGATAGAAAATTCTTTGCACAAAAATGATTAGTTGAACCAAATATTATATCATCAACATATACTTGAGCCAATAAGATATCATTGCCAGTTTCTTGATAAACAAAGTTTTATCAACTTGTCCTCTTATGAAAGATTGGCTAAGCAACAAGTTGCTCAGTATTTCATACCAAGACCAAGGAGCTTGCTTTAAACCATAAAGAGCTTTCCTTAGTTTAAAAACATGGTTTGGATTAAGATAGATTTCCTTGGAAGTTGATCAACATAGATTTCCTCCTCAATATATCCATTAAGAAAAACACTCTTTACATCCATTTGAAATAGTTTAAAATCCATTAGACATGCATATGCAAGCAACAAGTTGCTCAGTCTTTCATACCAAGACCTAGGAGCTTGCTTTAAACCATAAAGAACTTTCCTTAGTTTAAAAACATGGTTTGGATTAAGATAGATTTCCTTGGAAGTTGATCAACATAGATTTCCTCCTCAATATATCCATTAAGAAAAACACTTTTTACATCCATTTGAAATAGTTTAAAATCCATTATACATGCATATGCAAGCAGTAACCTAATGGCCTCTAACCTTGCTATTGGAGCATAGGTCTCTTCATAGTCTATCCCTTGTAACCTTTTGCAACCAATCTAACTTTTTTTCTGACTATGATGCCACTTTCATCATGTTTGTTCCTAAAAACCCAGTTGCAGCCAAATACCCATATGTGAGATATGTTTGGTTTTCTACCTTTGTATAGTTCATAAGGAGTTTTCTTCAAAATAGACCTTATTAGCAATCTATTCAAAGTGTAGCAAACTGTACTTACAACATCAACCCAAAAATGTTTAGGCAAATTTGTCTCATTAAGAAGAGTTCTAGCACCTTCTTCATGAGATCTATTTTTCCTCTCCACAACACCATTTTGTTGAGGTGTTCTTGGAGCTAAAAAATTGTGGTTGATTCCATTTTCTTCATAGAATTTTTCAAAATGCTCATTTTGGAATTCACCACCATGATCACTTGTTATTGAAATAATTTTGCTTACCTTTTCATTTTGAATAAGTTTGGCTAATTTTCTGAAAGCAATGAAGACATCACTCTCGGATCTTAAAAACAAAGTCCATGTGAATCTTGAATAGTTATCAACAATTACAAGCCCATAGAAATTACCTCCAAAGCTCATAGTTCTAGAAGGACCAAACAAATCCATATGAAGCAACTTGAGGGGTCTTGAGGTAGAAACAACATTTTTATTTTGAAAAAAATAAATCTTGGTTTGTTTTCCCTTTTGACAAGCATCACATAGTTTTTCCTTTTCAAACTTTAGTTTAGGTAAGCCAAAAACTAAATCTTTTCTAATAAGCTTGTTCATGTGATGCATGTTAATGTGACTAGCTCTCATATGTCATAGCCATGATTCATCAACTTTACTTACTAGAAAATTGGTGTTGTGAATGAATGCATGTTCTATAGAGAGTAAGTAAATGTTACCCTTTCTTTTGCCTACATGGATAATGTAACGCCTCTCTTTATTCTCTCGTGCTTGATTGATTTTAGGTGAAATCTCGTGTCCACTTTGTATTAGAATCATGTTATTTATAAATTTTACAGAAATTTTTTTTCGCTTTGCTTGCAAGTTTCATGGTTCGTTCGTAACGTAAACGCTTCTCCCCCACTACAGTTCAATTATGATAAATAGATACAGTCCAAATACACGTCCAAAAATATACAGACTGTCTAGTTTTAATACAAGTTACATAGAAACAAAATACACACCAGACACAAAATTACAATTCATCAATCTTCCTCATCACATCTTCTTCAATATCATCCATAGCTTATGCTTCACTATTTCCCTGCTCGCCCAAATGAATTGGGGTCATCACAGGTGTCAACCACAGACACAAATAAGGGTAAGTATATGATAAACATAGTTTGAATAAAACATATATAAACACAGATGAATAAAACCTTAATTAAAAGACTACACAACAGATACTGTATCACCCCAAAATTTTGGGAAAAACAGTCAATTACTAAGGTAAAATATTAATTAGAGGCAATATAGAAGGATCTAGGGTAAATGACGAAAATACCCCTGGATATTTTGTAAAATGACCAAAATGCCCCTGGACAATTTCAGAAATGACAATTATGTCCTAGGATGAAAAATGACATTTATACCCTTAGACATTTTTGAAAATGACCAATATATCCTAAAATAAGATATTTCTAGACGAAATTACATATATGCCCTTGAACAAATTGAATAATAACCATTACGTCCCGAGGGTAGTAAATGACTAAAATGCCCTTTAGGTCAAAAATGACCAGATGACTTTAGAAAATAGTGGGAACCTTAGTATGGGATAGAATACCTTTAAACAACAAATTATCAACATGGTTGGTGACCTAAGGGCATTTTGGTAATTTTACCCCGTCACCCTAGGGGTAAAATCGTCATTTCTAAAAATGTTCAGGGAAACTCTGTAATTGTCACCCTAAGGGTATTTTGATCATTTTTTCAACATTCCAGAGTATTTATAAGACTTCCTCCTTAAAATGTCTGGCTAAACTACCTAGGGGTATTTTGGTCATTTTCAAAATGTTCAGGGACATTTTCGTCATCTTTCTGTACTGCCGTGAATCAATATTTAACCCTAGTAATTGATTGTAATTCCCAAAATTTTGGGGTGTTACAGATAACCTCATCTGATTGACCATCACATATCAAACAACAATTGTCATTAAAGGAAACCTTGAATCCTTTATCACATAGTTGGCATATGCTTAGGAAATTGTTCTTCAAACCTTCCACATAGAGAACATTTCTAATTTTGATTCTAAAGTTGTTTCCTATATTTCCTTCTCTAATTATCTTTCCTTTGTTGTCGTCGCCAAAAATGACAAATCCTCCATCTTTTATAAATCTTGGTTTGTTTCCCCTGTTGACAAGTATCACATAGTTTTTCCTTTTCAAACTTTAGTTTAGGTAAGCCAATAACTAAATCTTTTCTAATAAACTTGTTCATGTGATGCATGTTAATGTGACTAGCTCTTCTATGCCATAGCCATGATTCATCAACTTTACTTACTAGGCAATTAGTGTTGTGAAAGAATGCATGTTCTATGCAGAATAGATAGAGATTACCTTTTCTTTTTCCTACATGTATAACCTCACCGGTTTGACCATCACAAATCATACAACAATTGTCATTGAAGGAAACCTTGAATCCCTTTATCACATAGTTGGCTTATACTTAGGAGATTTTGCTTTAAACCTTTCACATAAAGAACATTTCTAATATTGGTTTTAAAGTTGTCTCCTATATTTCCTTCTACAACTATTTTTCCTTTGTTGTTGTCGCCATAAGTGACAAATCCACCATCTTTTAGAGTCAAATTTGTAAGTATAGACATGTCACCTGTCATGTGTCTAGAGCATCTACTGTCAAGATACCATAATGATGATTTCGCTCTTAAACACACTTGCAACATTCAAATCAAGTTGCAAAGGAAGGTACCCAATTGAGGTTGGGTCCATAGGGGTTAGCTATTTTCTTTCTCTTTGGAACCCAAATACACTCTCTATTAAGCACATAGAATCTCCTAGCATAGCACCTAAGAGATGTTTAACCTTTCTTCATGCAATAGTTACAAATTACAGCTTTTGATGCCCTTCAAAATGAGTTATTTGATTATACTTTATTTTTGAAACAACTCTTGGATTCTTCTATTTTGGTGGTACAAATTTAGTCTTTCCAAAAGGTTTTGCTTGATGTTTGTATCCCAAACTAGAAGTATCTCCAGCATATTTTTGAACACTTAACATTTGATCTAGATTGCATTTTCCTCTATAGAGTCTTTTCAATAGATCTACTAAGTAAGAATTTTCAGAAAGCAATTACATGTATTTTTCACCTTGACTCTTGTTGTAATCATCAAACTCTTTTTGTAAAACTTTACATTTGTCTACATTTGATGAAGAGGAGGCACACACATACCATTAGTTTTGTAGCTTGAAACAAGTTTTTCATTTTCTTTTTTCAAGTTACAAAGTTCAGTTTGCATTTTTGCAAGTTTGGTGACATGCCATCTAAGATTACCTTTCAGCCTAGTGTTGGATTGTGCAATCTTTTGAGCTTCTTCATGCATCTCATGGAAAGCACCAACCATTTCATCAAATTCAGGATTTACCTATGTTTTAGCACTTAAGAATTCATCATCTTCACTTATTGTAGAAGTGAGGCATACATTAGATTCTTCATTCTCACTTGATGATTCATAAGTTGTTGAGTCATTGTCTTCCCATGCTATGTAGGCTTTCTTTCGCTTTCCTTCTTTCTTTTCCTTCTTTCCACCTAATTGTTTTTTCAAGAATATAGAACATTCAAATTTAATGTTGTCAGGCTTACCACATTCAAAGCAGGTGAAGTTTGTGTTGTTGTTGTGGTCATTTCTTTTGTTGAACTTTGAGAACTTCTTGTTCTATTTGTTCTTCATGAACTTGCTAAATCTTTTGACTATAAGGTTCAAGTTTTCATCATCTTCATCTTCACTTGAGTCTTTTTTCTTTTTCCATAGTAGAGGATGCACCTTTCAAGGCTATGCTTTCATGTTTCTTATCTGCATCTTCAGCATGTGTTAGTTGAGACATTTATAATTCATACTCAATAAGCCTACCAAATAATGCAGCCATGGACATCTTAGATAGATCTTTTGATTCCTTGATTGCTGTCACTTTTGGTTGTCATAGTCTTGTTAGACACTTGAGATCTTGATGTTTAACTCTTCAGCATCAAATATCTTCCCAAGACCAAGAAGATGGTTCACAATGTGAGTGAATCTTGTTTGGAGCTGAGATATGTTTTCTGCGGTATTCATCTTGAACATTTCATGCTCATGAATCAAGGCATGCTTTTACACCTAACAGTTCTAAAGAGTTCATCAGAAGAAAGTGCAAAAGTAATGATGTTCTTAGCTTTAAAATCATATTAAACAACTCTCTTTTCAGCATATGTCATCTCATCCTATTCTTTGGGAATCATATTATTACTAACAGTTTTCGTAGGAACCAAAAGACCTTTTTCTATTGCATTCCAAGCACCTGGGTCATTTGATTGAATGAAAATCTGCATTCTATTTTTTCCCAAAACTGAAATGCTCTCCTTCAAACATTGTAGGACAATTGAGGGAGGCACCCTCCTTGAAGGTAATTTGGGTGGTATTCATTTTCTTTTAAATAAAGATAGTGATCTTGAATAACACTCAAGAACCTGCTCTGATACCAATTGAAAGCAATGTGAATACACACAATAACCGAAAGGGGTGGTGAATTGGTTTAAACTTGACCTTTTTAAATTCTTTAGAAAATCAGAGTTAAATGATCTTTATCACAATTAAACTAAGAATGCTACAATCAATTAAACCACCCAGCCCACGAAAACAATTATAAAAACTTAACTTGTTGAGTAATAAAGAATTCACCAAGAATCACAGATTAAGATTATAAGAAGAGATTAAAGAAAGTAATCAACACAAAGAGCTATACTGGTTCACCTCTCAACAAGAGAAGCTACATCCAGTTTCTTCCAACCAAACCTTGGTTAGAGTTCCACTAAATCAAAATCTTTTCTTTATAAGCTTTACAAACAATCACCCTTTATCAACCCTAGATAAGGAATTGAAATTTAAAGCCCTATTAGACTTCTAATGATCAAAAACTAGAGAACCCTTCTTTATTCTTCCCTCTAGAGAAATCCAATCTCGAAAAAGCTTCAAGAACCCTTTGTAAAAGTTACAAACAATCAAAATTACAAAAACGAATTTACAAGCAAAGCTAATGGAGAGAGACAACCTGATGATTCAATGATTATGAATGAATATGAGTTAATTGTGTGTGTTCATATTATTTTCACGGTGTACCACCATTTGGGCCTTATCGCTTGTCCTTGATTAAGGCGGGTTCATGAAATGAGAAAAATCCAAAAATGAACTAAAATCAACAACTAAGCCCATTTAGGCCCAATATTCCAAAACTCAGCCAATGTGCCAATATTAAGCACAAATATATGTCTATCGAGTACACCATTGGTCACAAATGAATGCCTCTAAAAAGCTCTATCACAATAAGTATTTATTAATGTTCTAATGAGTTTTTGACAAGTGGACATGATCAATATGTTAAAGGACTTAACAATATTAAGTATCATCAACACTCCAAGAGAGAGTGTCCTAGTTTATCTAGCGTCCAAAGCGCTAAAACCTGAAAGTGTCCATCATTATGAGAATCAATGTTATACACTGTCTTTTGGTTGACTCTCGTATCCAGCCAATAAGAAACTCAAAAAGATTGTGAATGACAAAAAGGGAAGTGCACATGTTCTATTTTATACAAATTCAATTTGTCCCTCTTTATTTTGAAATGCAAATGTTTGAATTTAAGAAAAGGACAATATAGAAGAGTATATAAGGTGTTCACAAAATATTCTTTTAAAGGTTGTTAATGCTACGAAAAAGAAGCACATGGTGTTGTCCGTACTATGGTTCATTCCTTTCCAATCAGAGCATGACACTGTTAGACTCTTGGCAAGTGTACCAATTTGTCGTTGTAAGTTACAAAATTTATAAAAGGTCGTCTCCACAGGGACTTGAGCTACTCAGTTAATCCAAATATAACATAACAGTTCAATAGTTATGTACAATAAGGATGAGCTAAATTTCATGTGTTTTACGAAAGTAACGGAAAACTACGAAACTAGTAAAATGAAATATATTTATGAGAAAGTGGGATTGGGTTTCATCATTCTTATCCTTTTATATCCAATTAATATTACCATGCATAAATCATTATCTATCCTTATTGATGCACACAATATTTCACCCCGAATCGATCCCTCACATTTGAGAATCCTAAGAATATCTATCGAATATCGATCCCTCGCATATGAAGTAAATACCCCAGCATTAAGAATTATAATCGTGTGCTTTATGCAATCAAAACGGTATGCCCTATTCCTAGCAACATAATGTAATGAGTAAAATCATTCAGTTCAAAACCCTAAGGGCACTTCCCAGTTAAGCTTAGGATTTTAATTCATGAAACTAGTGATCAAGTAGAATCAAGTATTAAGCACAAAATGAAATTACCAACAAGGAATAGAAAAGATTAATGCATAAATAAATATTAAAAGAGATACATAGGGATAAGAAGATTACATCCAATCCTCAGAGAAGCTAGCTACTCATAGTGGAGAGAACCTCCTTTAGGGAAGATTTGATGAAGGGCCTCATCACCGCTTCTTTCCGGCAGAGTCTCCACACTAATCCTCACTTCTCTCACTTCCCTAATCCCCCTACTACTAATATTTAAGCTACTTAACCTAAGAAACAAGCTAAGAAGCAAAGGAAAATGAAAATTTTTTGATCAATGCTCCAAATTTGTGGCCTATTTATAGCTTCTTCCCTCCTGCCAGCTTCACTCGCCCAGGCGAGTTAATTTGCCTTTGATTGTTTGCCTGGGAGACCTTAACTTATCATCTTGGAAGTTGAAGCTCGCCCAGGCGAGTGAATTGCACTAGGGAGGCTTGCCTAGGCGAGTTAAAGACTTAGTCTTGAAGAAATCTTTGGGCTTGGATGAGTTTTTGGGCCATTTTGCTTGTAACACATCCCAGGTTTAATCTTTTAATCCCTTCTTGCTTGCTTTGCTTGTTCGGAATGCTCAGAACCTATCAAAATACAAAATATGATTAGATTAATCTTCCAAAATATGAACCTTACTGCTTTAATTGTAACATCCTCAAAGTTATATCTTGAATTCATATTTATAATTGAATTGTGGAAGTATGATGATACTTGGATAAAAAAATTTAGTTGAAGAGAAATGACCATATTGTCCTTCCCTTAAAACAGAAATTACAAAAATGCCCTTGAGATGAAAATTACATAAATACCCCTGGATATTTTGGAAATGACAAGAATACCCTTAGATATTTTTGGCTCGATATTTTATGGTGGAAATGACAAAAATGCCCCTAGGATGAATGCTGAATTTACCATAATGCCCTTTGGCCAAAATGACCAGATACTCTTTGAGAGTTTGTGGAAACTTGATGGAAGTATAGAAAACTCTTAGATAGCAGATTATTAAGGGATTTTGTGATAAGAAACCTTAGAATAGAATTTTTATGAATTTTATAAGGTGACAACTTTGAAATCGTATTCAGAAGGATTCGGGCATCAGAAAAATATGAAAAAATGAGAAATAGAATCTGTGGAATTTTCTCTCAATTGTAGGATGTTTAGATTTATCTAATAAAATGTTTTAGTAATTTTAATGGTCAGAAGAAAAATAGACCAATTGGAATTAAGATAAGAACAATCTTGTGCTTGAGGTCTGTATAGTACTCTGTAGAGATTGGTTATAAGTTATTTGTAATGAAACTAAAGATAATTTTTGGAGATCACTAAAATTCTATTATTTCATATTATTTAGGTGAAAGAATTCAAATTAAAATTAACTTTCTCACAAGGAATTACCATGTGAAAAACCTTAATTGGAATTAGGTTTTTCTTAAGCATCCAATGATATAAAAGGAAGGAAATTTATATCCACACCCCTGGGTTTAAAGTTCACGAAAATGGTGTAGAATAGGCAAGAAAATTCATGAAAGCCACTTGTAGAGGTAAGCCATGTGATGAATACAAGAGTAGGACACATGTATGGCATGGATGCAAAGAAAGCAAAAATCTTATCTTGTCTCCTTTGGCAGAACACGTGGATAGTTATAGACATTATTTCAACAATCCCAACGGTCAAAAATTACATATGTGGGATAGTAGTGTACCTTTAAAATTTTAAAGAGATCCAACGGTTAACGAATCCATAATTAGAATTTTACTAAAACAGGTTTGGGATAAACTCAAGAATGAAAGAAAAAGCACAAAAATCTTCCTTGGCAAGCTACTCCACGAAAATGCAAGAGAAATGGAGAAACTTCAAGAGCTTGGACACTTGGATGATGGAGAATTAAGAGCCTTTATGATTTGGACAAGTGTAGGGACACTTGTAAAGAGGTGGACAAGTGGAAAGGTAAGTCATTATGGTGCAGGAGATATTTTTCCATAAAGTGAATCCTAAACCACTATATAAAGGGGGAAGGAGGACCTAAGTGCAAGACCTTCTCCAAGCTTTCCTCTCTACACCTTCACGTGAACATCCTCTCTTCATACTACCTTCATTTCATCTTTCTCCTTTAGAGTTAGAATCAAGTAAGAAAAGAAAACTCCACCATCTTGACAAAATTTGGTGAGAAACCTAGCAACCTTAGGAAGAGTTTTGACAAGCTTAGAAGAAGGATATCAAGGCTTCATCTCTAAGAGGATTTCCCAAGGAAGGAAGTAAGGAAGCCATTTATCCATTCTATTTTCAAGATTCAAACTCACTTGAGGTAGGTTAAGCTTAAATCTCTAGTTAATCAATGGTTTGGATTAATTTACATGCTTTAGTAGGATGAATTATGATTATTATTTAGGCTTGAATTTTGTGCTATTTGAAGGTTATTCTTTGATGAGAATATGTTGATTTAAGCCATTAGATAGGTGATGATTTATACCCATCAATATTAGTGATGTATGGAAGTCCATTTGATGATCTTTTGAAGGTGATTTTGATGATATTTTGGGCTGTCTGTTGATATTTTTATGGAAAGATTTTGATATAAATTTTAGAAGTAGAGGATGAATGGTATGTAGTTGAATGATTTAAATACTTGATGATTTGATTTGAGGATTAATTAGTGAGGTGGTAGGTGAAAGGAGAATAAAAGATGCATACTAGGCTTTAATCTTTTATTATGAAAATTTCAAGGGATTAGAAATTATTTGAAAGACATATTATGGATTATTAGTTAGATTACTAACCTAATTTTCTGTGAGGATATTCTTTGGTCATGCCTAAGTTGGTAATGATTTTGCTTGAATAAGATATAGCGGTTTAACCATACTTTAAGCTTATTGGATAAGGTATGGTGGTGTAACCATACTTATGATACATATGATGATATGATGAAAATATTTTCCATAAGGTAATATGTATTTTGCTTATGGATTTGATTTTTATGGATGTTGATGTGAATAAAATAGGTGGGTTCATGTTTCCATGTTCCAAGTCCAGTACGAGGCTTTGGGGAATCAGAATCTGATGCTACATATAGCACAATATGTAGTACCCAGGTGCAAGGATATATGGCAAAATTCATGCATGTTTGCGTAAGACTATATAGCAGCATCCACACTCAGTGTGGCCACATACAGTATGATATGTGGAGGCCATTTGGCCTGGGATAGTTCATCTCATGCATTCATATAGTTGCATATTTCTTGTGGATGTGTTTGATTATTTGAATGATTTTACTAACCAACTAATAAGGTTGGGATTTAGCTTTGCCTACTGAGAAATTTATTTCTCACAAGATTTGTTTCATGTTTTTCTTAGATGGCAGCCCTGGTCAGGTTCCTTGAGGCTCTGGAGTAGTGTTGATATATTGAAGAAGCTATGTACTAGGTTGGATTTTGAAAAGAGTTTTGTACTTGTATAAACTTTTGTAACAGAGACATTGACTAATGTATTAGCTTTTACATATTTTGTAAATTTTAATGACTTAGAATTTTTACTAATACACGTTTCTTGAAAAAATTTTATTCTAAGTAAAAATACTAGTAATAAAATCAACTTAGAAATTAGGTCGTTACATTAATAGATTACCATAACTTGTAATCGATTACACAAGCTTGCTTCACAAATAAACTCCACTGCTTTAATCGATTACAGCTCGGGTTAATCGATTATTTTGTTCATTGTACAACCCAGGATGAAGCTTTGAACACTTTAATCGATTAAGTGACGATTTAATCGATTACATAAGTCATTGTAATTGATTATTTGGCGCACTGTAATTGATTACAGTCTGTTACAAAAAGTTGTTATAAATAGGATAAAGGCTTGTCTAAAATACTAACTTGAATACTTCGAATGTTCTGAATATACACAAGCCTTCTCAAAGTTAGAAAGTGATTTTTTGGGTTACACTACTAGAAAAATAGCATTCAACGTCGGTTTTTTTGACATTCGACATCGGTTTTGAACCGATGTTGAATCAGGCGACGTTGAAAGTGTGAAAGTTAACATCGGTTTTCAAAATCGATGTTAACGAAATTGTACAACATCGGTTTCTAGTAAAAACCGATGTCGCTATGTAACGAATAAAACATAAAAAATGTATAAGTGTACACTACAACATCAGTTTTCATAAGAAAATCGATGTTAACTTACAATACAACATCGATTTTCCTTGAAAACCGATGTCTCTGTGTATGTAACAACATTGGATCTCCTGTGAAAACTGATGATGTTATACACATAGGGATATCGGTTTTCTTTAGAATCTTTAGAGAACTGATGTTAAGTTACAATACAACCTCGATTTTCAATGAGAATCAATGTTGTTACATGACATCAACATCGGTTTGCATTGAAACCTGATGTTGTATTGTAACTTAACATCAGTTTTCTTATGAAAACCGATGTTTTTTTATTTCTTTTTAATATTTTGTCTATTTTTTATTTTAGCAGTTCTTCAACCTATTGTTAAGACTCTCGACAAGCGTACCAATTTTTCATTGTAAGTTACAAAATTTTATAAGAACGTCTCCACAGGGACTTGAGCTTACTCAGTTAATCCAATTATAACTTAACAGTTCAATAGTTATGTACAAGTAGCTTGAGCAGAATTTCATTTGTTTAGGAAAGTAACGGAAGATAACTAAACTTAGCAAAAATGAAATATAATTATGAGAAAGTGGGATTGGATTTCACCATTCTTATCCTTTTATATCCAATTAATATTACCATGCATAAATCATCGTCTATCCTTATTGATGCACACAATATTTCACCCCAAATCGATCCCTCGCATTCTAGAATCCTAAGGATATCTACCGAATATTGACCCCTCGCATATGAAGTAAATACCCCAACATTATAATCATAATCACGTGCTTTATGCAATCAGAACGTTATGCCCTATTCCTAGCAACATAACGTAATGAGTAACATCATTCAGTTAAAACCCTAAGATTACTTTCCAGTCTCACTTAGGATTAGTTTCATGAAACTAGTGATCAAGTAGAATCAAGCATTAAGCACAGAATGAAATTACCAACAAGGAATAGAAACAATTCATGCTTAAATAAATATTAAAAGAGATGCATAGGGTTAAGAAGATTACATCCAATCCTCAGAGAAGCTAGTTACTCATAGTGGAGAGAACCTCCTCAAGAGAAGAATTGATGAAGGGCCCCATCACCGCTTCTCTCCGGCAGAGTCTCCACACTAATCCTCACTTCTCTCACTTTCCTAACCTACCTACTTACTAATATTTAAGCTCTTAAGCCTAAGGAACAACAAAGGAAGCAAGAATGAAGAAGAATGGATGATTTCTCCTCCAATTTCTTGGCCTATTTATAGTTTTCCATCTCCTGCCTGCTTCACTCGCTCAGGTGACCATTTTCCTCATGTTTTGCTCACCTGGGCGAGTTAAAGTTATCTCCTTGGAACTTGATGTCACCCAGGCGATCTAAATACACATGGTTTGGTCGCCTGTGTGAGTTAATGCCTTAACCATTAAGAATTCTTTGGGCTTTTCTTTGGGCTTTGATGGATTTTGGGCCTGGATTGCTTGTAACACCTCCCATGTTTGCTATGTAAGCCCTCCTTGCTTGCTTTGCTTATTCGGAATCCTCGAAAATCAACAAAATCTATCAAAATACAAAGCATGATTGGATTAATCTTTCAAAATATGAACAACAACTTTTATACAAGCACTAGGTGCTATTTAACTAGGTTTAGGGCAAATTTATAATGAAATCTTCTGAAATCAAAAGATAAGTGTCTGCATTTGAAACATGAATTTAACTGAATTATGGCACTTATCACCTGTAAATCAATAAAATAAATTTTCAATAAAATCCAACCAGGCAATTTGAAAATACAATTCAATAAAATAAATTTTCAATAAAAAATTAAATTCAATAGTACAATGTAAAAAAATGATTATAGGCTAATGTTTATACAATTGTTTAAAAATTTATTAATTACCTAACCTAATATTTGATCTCTAACTTTAAGATAAAATTTAGCCCATTCAACCCTAATAACCTTCAATCTTTGGGCTTCCAGTGGTCATTTATCAGTGAAATACTGCATGACATAATAAAACATAATTTAAAAAGTATAAAACAAAAACAAGTCAAAAAAATAAAATCAGTTTTAAATTAGAAAATTACCATGTCTCAGTTCTCCCTGAAGCCTCCTTGGACTATCGTTGACATCCAATGCATGACATAATAGCCACACTCAGTGCTTCTTTGCTTATTACACTAAATTCAATAACATGGTCAAAGTTAAATGAAAAATTAGTGTAAATAGTAATAAATATTATTTTGAATACATAAATCATGATTTACTAAAAGACTTATTTTAAGCGCAATTCATTTAGTAGTAGCCTTTGATTTATTTCCTTCAATGTCATGTACGGCCTTCAAAGCACTGGTTAAGTGAAAAATGCATACATATTGTAAATTAACATATTATTGTGTTATGAAAGATAGGACCTTGAAGCCCTTAGGCATGTGAGAAGAAAAACAAAATTTTTTCAAAGCGGAAACACACATACCATTCAAGAATCATTCTTTAGAACATAGATGTTACCTTGTTTGTATTCGAAACTTGATGATCAAGGATAGGCTTGAAGATACAAGGCCTCTAATGTTGATCCACACCACTTGATGAGAATCCCCTTGCCTTGAAAGCAATTTCGGACCAATTCGAGGGTGTAATTCGCGCACCAACAGAACCAGAATCGTATTGTTAACTTTCATGTATTTCTCGGCCTACAGAACTCAGATTGGACTGATTCCAAATCGAGGTGAAAGAGGACTTTCTGAAATGCAATTTAGACACAAAAAACACCGAAAAAGGATAG
>PYAF01003787.1:145278-163276 GCA_007407185.1 Glycine tomentella
TAATCCAGTCATGCAGCCCTCTATATTTTGGGTTCCCTCAAGCAATTGGATTGCCCTCAGATTAGCCATTACATGTTGCAAAGCTTCTTGGGTCTTTTTAGCTCTAGCTCTTGTCATGGGTCCTCCTATGCCTTGTATTGGATCTTGGTCTTGGGGTTGGTCTTTGATGCTGGGTTGACCTTTGATGTCCTCATCACCACTTCTTGTCAAGACTCAAGAACACTTCTTGAAGAACACCAACAAACACCAAAGGAGGCAGGCTAGGCACACCAATGGAGAGGAAGAAGGTTAGGTTTCAAAGTGTTTTACTTATCTAAGAGACTCACCAATAGATGATATTGGTGGCTGAATTTTCAGCCAAAACTCACACAAAAAGGCACGTGAAAAGGAGGAAGATAGATAGGGTTTTTCTCAAAAACCATTATTAGAGAACAATGATTACAAAAGTATATTTATAGAAGAGTTTTAGGTCAGATTTTTAACCATAAAATTCTGATCATTAAGCATCTCACACGTGAAGAAATGATAGAGTTGTTGCATTTCAAAAATTGCCAACAACCTCCCATCATATCCTCTTAAGACCAAGTCAATTACTTGGGAATTATTTTGCCAAATAATAATTAAATATCAGCCGTATGTAAGCCCCATAATCAGCCCTCAAACTTCTTCCTAAAATTTAGGACATGATCATGATAAGATGCTAGTTGAATTCAAATTCAAATCTAACTCTTATCTTCTCCTTTTGATATGAAACTAACTACTATAGATAATTCATATTTAAATTCAAAATTTAAATTATCAAATTTAAATATTAGATAATTAATTTAACTATTTAAATTAATTAATAATGTCTTGGACTATCCAAGCCCATTAACTCCATTCATGCGCCCCTCTCTCTTTAAGATAGGTATCCAAACTCCTTCTTGGGCCAACAACCATTATCAGGCCCAAAACCTTTAATGCTATAATGCCATGACAATAAAGTGTTAGTGTGTGACCCATTAGGCCTAACATAGCTACTAACATAAATGAGTTTGGGCCCAACAAGGCCACTACCCATTTAATGACAACACAGAGCACTAGCAATGCTTTGTTGCCCTAGAACTAGTTAAGTAAATGACAAGATCATCCTATTAAATCTATTTGGTTTCCATATGTATTTCCTTTTGTCTCGGTTACCTTCCCATAAAACCTAGGGTAAGGAAACGTATCAGCCCTTGCGGTCTAGGGTAAGCTTTAATACGAAACAAGGAGTCTCCAATTTTACTGACTCTAAAGGCAAATCATCTCATGATTTCTTTTACTATGCATAGATTCCCAAGTCCCGTAAATGTCATCCCGATTTCTCCGGTTTACAGATAACCTAATCTCTCACAGAGATTTGACGAATCCCTTCAGCTAGTCACCCTAGACTCGTGTTCTTTCAGGACATACCCAAAGGTATACCTATGTGTTTCCATGTTTCAGACAAACGAGGTATACAATCAAAACATGTCTTCTAGAACACAGTCTAGGTGAAAACTTCTGGTCTAAGGAAAGACACCCAAACAATAAGAGATTACTCTAATGATACTATCTGTGAGATTTCCTCATAGAGTCTCTTTGTGGGTCCGTTCAGTGCGAGCTATACCCTTATAGGTCCACCCACGACTTTAGCTAAGACATCTCCATGTTTGTAGTTCATGAGGTCTTTACCTTGTATCTGCATACAAGTAGATAAGCCATGCTAGTCTTACCCGAGATGGCTGATCCCTATTCTCAGTGTCTCTAGACTAGGAACTTAAAATTTAGGAGTAGACATCTGGCATCCTTGAATCCTTATGATTGTGATCCCATCACTGATATTCAAGAGATACCTATTCTATTCCAAGGGTTTTACCCAGTTACTCAGTGTCTCTAGACTAGGAACTTAAAATTTAGGAGTAGACATCTGACATCCT
This sequence comes from Glycine tomentella, assembly GCA_007407185.1. Classification (NCBI taxonomy): domain Eukaryota; kingdom Viridiplantae; phylum Streptophyta; class Magnoliopsida; order Fabales; family Fabaceae; genus Glycine; species Glycine tomentella. Next base: position 147,219 of record PYAF01003787.1, read on the forward strand.
TGAATCCTTATGATTGTGATCCCATCACTGATATTCAAGAGATACCTATTCTATTCCAAGGGTTTTACCCAGTTACTCATATATTAATAATGATATCGAGACAGAATATGAAACAAGATAAAGAGTGCTTATAATTTATTCATGACAATATGAAAAGTACATGTACGTCCTAATCTAATGAAAAGATTGTCTCTAGGACATCCATATACTAACACATTAGTCATTACACTCTCAAAATCCAATGAATGTCGTGATGAAGGATGAAAAATCGAAAACGAAAAGTGCCTACAAATTACAATTACAAATAGTCATTACACTCTCCAAATTCAATTACACTCAAACCATTCCAACAAATCAGTTGTATCAAATTCACATGATTGGCCTAAAGCAAATTAATTAGTAGTAGAATGTGGGAATATGAAAGGGAGTGTTGCCAACATATATCAATACGAAATATCAATGTACGATATGATGGACTCAATCATTTGTAACTAAAGGTGGCTATTAATTGTTTAGAGAATGTGGGCTGCCTTCTATGCGTTTCAATGGTTTTATACATTTTAATGGTGACCATGAGTGTGCTTGTAAGAGTAACAACATCTATTTAAAAACTACCTTGTGCCCTTGTTCATCTAAAACAAAATAGGGGAATAAGAATATTCCAAGTTTGAAGTTTGATGAACTCTATTGCTTCTTTAATGAATAGGCTTTGGAGATTTTCATGATGGAGACACCTTTGTAAAGCATTGTAAATGGGTCAGTTTGGACTTAACAAATTTTTAAGGACAAACCAAACCAACCAAATCAAACTCAGCTTGGTTTATGTATGATCATTGGGTTCACATATTCATGGTGGGTGTCACAGTAAAAACTACTCATGGAGATTTGCATGGAGTAGCATACATTAATCAAACATCATGGATTTCATACCATTCGTTATGTAAAATCAACACAATAAGGAAATGTGAACGGCCTAAGCTGATGTATCTAAAGCATTGTATCAAAGATATTCGCAAATAGGAGAGAAACCAAAATGGCAGGTATCAGAATCTTATGCTTGTATGCATTGTCCATTAAAAGTTTCAGCAGCTAAGAAACAAAAGCAATGTATATCACCAAGCAAAGCTGACACTTTAATTCTTGAACTAAAGGTACCTTAGAGAGCCATTAAGCTAATTTGTTTTTACAGAACCAAGGTGGCCTTCCCCTTCCCCTTTTCTCTCATATATCCCTGCAAATGAACTCTTCATTATTCTCAATATATACATTTTTGCACTACTAATAATGAGTGACAAATTCAACGGGATATGACATATGAGTGGACTTTTCCTAACTTAAGGCTAATTTGTTTTGGAAGTTAAAAGCTACTTTTTAACTTGTTGCACTATAAAAAGAACACCTATACCGAATTAGTGTTTGTGAATTGTATGGCTATTAGATTATGTATGGGTCCAGTAATGATGATAGTGGTTCTCCAACAACAGCTGTACCAGTCCATAGCAAATACCAGTGAGCTACACTAAAATCTCTACCTATAGAAAACACTAAAATCAGCCACTAAGCTGTCCTAAATTATCATTAGTTGATGGTTAATAGGCTACCTTGTCGGTATACTTAATCAGCCAATATGTTGTCCTAAATTCTTCAACCAGCCATCTACACAACTTTCTCAGTTCCATAACATTCAATCGTAACCATTAACTACTTTGTGGTCCAGGAATCAATATGCAAAATCAGTTGCTTCATAAGATACTCTACAATATGCAAAACTTTTAACCATTACAAGCATCTCCAAAACAGGTAAAACAAATCAATCTACATACAGTCACAAAGCATCTCCATTACATTATAACAACTTTGAACACAAGAGAAAATGTATAAGGCTCAAGGTTTTGTTGGCTTTGTTCCCTTAGCTTATGGTTTCTGTTGCTAGTAAAGAGCAAAACAAGTTAGAGCAACAGAGGAAAACAAGCTACACAAGAGAAAAAGAAGCTCAGAAAAAGAAGAATACAAATGCAGAAGAAAAAGAAGCTAATGGTTTCGTCAATGGAAGTACACATACCTAGTGGGAGCCGCGACACCAATAGAGGAACACTACTTAGAGAAAGGCCGTGATAATGGAACCCGAAACCGACAATGGAACTGCCGTGATAATGACCTGACACAATGACAGCAATAGGCGTAGTGAACTGAGAGCAACTGAGAGAAAGGCGCAGCGAAGGACAAGACAGAGAATGAGAGAAAGGCGAGAGAGTGAAGAAGGTTTTGTAATTTGGGGGGTCAGGTCTTATAATAACAACAACATCGATTTTCATTGAAAAATAGATGTTAACCTATTACTCTTAACATCGATTTTTATAGGTTTTTAAGAAAACAGATGTTAACAGGAAAAACGTCAACATTGTTTTTACAGGTTTTTAACAAAATCGATGTTAAGCATGTCCTTTTTTAATTACAAAATTGCCACCGGGTTTTCGTTAGCATCGGTTTTACAGAAAACCGATGTTAACGTAGCGATGTTAAAAACTATTTTTGTAGTAGTGATTAACTAAGTTCTTATCCCACTCTTTAATCTTCATGGGTATTGAATGATTTCTTGGGCAAGAGTTTTCAAAGAAGTTTTGGACAACATGTTCTGAAATCCTTTTCTGCAATTTAACTCTGATCGGTAAATCACATACATTCATATTCATTGGATCATCAGGTTGTTTTTCTCCATTATCTCTGGTTGTAAATTCATTTTTTTGTAATTTTTTTATTTGATGCTATTGTAAAGAGTTCTTTGAAGCTTATGCTAGAGTAGGATTCTCTAGGGAAGAACACAATGTTCTCTGGTTCTTGATCACTAGGAGTCTAATAGGGTTTTGGATTTCTATTCTTTATCTAGGATTGATAAAGAGTGTTTAGTATAAAGCTTGTAAAACTGAAATTTATAATAGTGGAACTCTAATCTAGTGTTGATTAGAAGAAATTGGATATAGCTTCTCTTGAGAAGTGAACCAGTATAAATTCTTGTGTTGTTTTTATTCCTTTATCTCTATTAATTATATTGTTCATTTGTTCTTAGAATTATTATCATTACACTCAACAAGTTTTGTTTTGAGCAATTGATCTCTTGACCTGAGTGATTTGATTGATTAGAAGCATTCTTGGTTTAAAAGTGATTAAGATCATCTGACTAGTTGAAGTCCACATATCTAATGTAATGGCCACTCTTCCATTAAGATTATCCAACAACTTCAAAGATGTTGCTTGTTCATTCTCATAGATTTTCATTATCTCCTTAATTGTGTTTCTAGTAGGAACCTGAAACACAGGTTGGAGAATAACAGAGTATCTCCTAAAGCCAAGGTGATCCACAATTGATAGTTGATACTCATGCATAATAATTACTTTTGCTAGCTCTCCCCTTGCACATTCTGAATCATAAGTTCCTGCTCCCAACTCTTGCTTTCCTTGCACGACCTTAGGTGTAAGAAATGTTAGGCTCTTCACCCTTCTCATAAAAATCTTGTACTGAACACAAATCTCATTATGTTACCACAAATGCTTGGTTCCTTTTGATTTTCCACCAAGAAGTTTCTTACAATACTTGCATTCAGCCTTGTCCACACAATCTTTAAATTTTTTGAAAATGCTACCAAATTTACTTTTCATCCTACATATTCCTCCTTGTGCCTCCACATTATTAACTTCATCTTCATGATGTAAAGGAGTAGGATCAACATTAATAGGTGAAGGAGAAGGAGTAGGATCAGCTTGAATAGGTAATGAATTTTGATCAATTGGTGAAAAAGTCTGATCGTTTGGTGAAGGTGAAGGAGTCTGATCATTTGATGAAGGATTAGGACAAATTCCTTTTAGTGAAAAATTGATATCTTTCATTACTTACCTAAAAAGAAAAAGAAAAAGAAAAAAACAAACATTGATCATTTGGTTTATCTTCCATTATTCACACTCTCAAGCCTCACAAAGATTTGAAAACTAGCGATATTTTATTGGATGCCAATTTGGATCCCAAAAATATTAGATTTCTCAATGAAATAAGATGTCTTAGTTATAGTGTGATAGTACTAGAGATTGTAAGTGGGAAGAAAAATAGAGAAATTTCAGGCCTAGAATATTATACTAATATTCTTGGACATATAAGTTTACTGATTTGTGCTAATTGGTATAAACTTATTTCACTCCAACCAATTTCATTATAGTAAATCTTGAAATGGAAAAAAAAGCAAACAAAAGTTAAATTGGAATAATGAGTCACTTGTGCATAGACATTGAGTCACTCGTGCATGATGTTTCATGGATTTAGAGCTTCAGTTTAAGCCACTAAATCAAAATGAATTTGCATATACTATATAACCCCTTAATAATAGTGTTATAAAAAGTAGACCAATCACTAATCAGCTTCACAAAAATCTAAGCATATAAATGCATCCCTTATAAAAATGAAAATAAAATAAAATAAAATTATACAACCTCTCGGTACATCCATAGAATTTGGATGTATCCCCAAAATTAAAGTTTCAAATCCTTAGGTCTTAACAAATTGATTTTTTATGAATGAAAATGCACACACCTAATAAGTACCTGAGTCAAAACTAGTTGCATTTATTATAATATAATAAAATTGAATGCAATCATGTAACTATTTCCAAACCAAATAAAAATATGAAAGAAAATATTCCTTCATGATATCAAGGAAGTAGGAAAAATATTTATTTAAGACTATTGTATATTACATAGGAATATTTAGTTACATACATATTCAAGAAGAAATAAGTAATTTTTTGACAATGTTAGAACATTGGAATAAATCAAATAACTAGAAACCATTATCAAATTCTACCCCCCTTGCTTTTCTCAACCCAAATTTTTTCTAAACCAAAATTGCTCCACTGGAATATCGTTTTCTTCCTCCACATATCATGTTATGAAACAACACAAACCTTATTAAATTGACTTAGTAGTTAACATAGAGAAATCCAACCAAATTGACAAATAACAATTGGAAAATCATGAAGATGTCATTCAAGTAACTTGACACTTACTGTACCATAACCTAAAAGTTTACAAGGAGAAGGACTAACATCCTCCATAATTGCTTCAGCTTCCTGTATATGTACCAAAATGCATGTGCATCAATGAAAACCCAACATATATAATCAAGCTAAAATTTATCTTTGAACCTTTTATATGTCTTCAAAATAAAAGCATAAACACAAAAACATATGGGACGCAGGACACAATAAAGAAAGAAATCAATAAAAAGAGTTTAAGAGAGATACAACCTCATGATCCTCAAAATATGAGTGAGTGAATTTTACCAAACAAACTCAGGTTGAATGAGTGCAATTCTTGTTGGATATAGGGGGAGCAACAAGAAGAATGAAGCCTATGACTTAGAAGAATGTTTTGAGCTTTTCACATGCCTTGAAGATTGTAATTCAAATAAAATGTAGGAGAAGCCAATCTTTTGATCCTTGCATTGCATGCATAAAATCATTAACATGCTTAAATATTTTCATTAAAATATCAAAGCTACTCACAATTTGAAAAAGGATTTAATTGAGTAATGTTTTTGGAAAAAGGTAATTTCATTGTTTTAATCTATTACATAGCAGATTAATCGATTATTCAGTTCATGTTTAAAACTGAAAAAGCTTTGATGAACACTTTAATCGATTACACAACTCTTGTAATCGATTACACAGTGTAAAACGGATTTTGTGCATTGTTGTGATAATCGATTACCATTATTCGTAACCGATTACATAGGCTATTTGAATAAGCTTGTTTTTTTTTACTTTAATCGATTACTGATATTCGTAATCTATTACACAAGCTGTTTCTGAAATAAAACTTTTCTGATTTAATCGATTACAACTAGGATTAATCGATTATTTTGTTTGTTTTTGAAACCCAAAATGTGCCTTGAACACTGTAATCGATTAAGTGACAATTTAATCGATTACATATGCATTTTAATCAATTATTTTGCACGTGTAATCGATTATAGGTTGTTACAAAATTCTGTTATAAATAGAAGGAAAGCTTGGCTTGGTTTGCAACTTGAACACTTCGAATTTTTTGAGTATACACAAGACTTCTAAGAGTTAGAAAGTGATTTTTTGGGTTTACTAACTTCTTGTCCCACTCTTTAATCTTCATGGGTATTTAATGATTTCTTGGGCAAGAGATTTCAAAAGTTTAATGGAAAGCATGTCCTAAAATTATGTTTCTGCAATTCAACCTTGATTGGTAACTCATATGCATTCATATTCATAGGATCATCATGTTGTTTCTCTCCATAATCTTTGATTGAATTTCGTTTTTGCAATTTCTGTTATTTGATGCTATTGTAAAAGGGTTCTTGAAGCTTGAGCTAGAGTAGTGTTCTCTGGTTCTTGTTCATTAGAATTCTAATAGGGTTTTAGATTTCTATCCTTTTTCTAGTGTTGATAAAGATGATTTGTTGTAAAGCTTGTAAGAACAGAAATTTATAATAGTGGAACTCTAATCTAGTGTTGATTAGAAGAAACTGGATGTAGCTTCTCTTGAGAAGTAAACCAGTATAAATTGCTTGTGTTGTTTTTCTTTATCTCTATTTCTACAAGTCATCTTGTTCATTTGTTCTTGGTGTCATTATCATTACCTAACAAGTTCTATTTTGAGCTATTGGTTTCTTGAGCTGAGTAATTTGATTGATTAAAAGCATTCTTGGTTTAAAAGTGATTAAGATCCGTTGACTTTGATTTTATAAATAAATTTTAAAAGACCAAGTTTAAACCAATTTACCCCCCTCTTGGTTATTGTGGGTATTCTATTGTTTTCAATTGGTATCAGAGCAGGTTCTTGAGTGTTATTCAAGATCACTATCTTTCTTTAAAAAGAAATAAATACCAAACAAATTACCTTCAAGGAAGGTGGCTCCTTCAATCGTCCTCCGATGTTTGAAGGAGAGCACTTCAGGTCCTTTGATTCCTATAAAAACTGTTGGTAATGATATTTTTTCCAAAGAATGGGATGAAATGCAGATGCTGAAAAGAGAGTTGTCCAATATGATTTTAAAGCTAAAAATATGATTATTTCTGCACTTTCCTCTGATGAATTCTTTAGAATTGTTAGGTGCACAAGTGCAAAGGAGATGTGGGAAATGCTGGAGATAACTCATGAAGGTACAGATGAAGTAAGAAGATCAAGAAAACATGTCTTAATCCATGAGTATGAAATGTTCAAGATGAACACCACTGAAAGCATATCTCAGCTTCAGACAAGATTCACTTATATAGTCAATCATCTTCTTGGTCTTGGAAAGATCTTTGATGCTGAAGAGTTAAACATCAAAATCTTGAAGTGTCTCACAAGACCATGGCAACCAAAGGTGACAACAATCAAAGAATCAAAAGATCTATCCAAAATGTCCATGACTGCACTATTTGGTAAGCTTCTTGAGTATGAACTTGAAATGTCACAACTAACCAATGCAGAGAAGAAACACAAAAGCATAGCCTTGAAAGCTGCATCCTCAAAGATTGAAAAAGTAGAAGACTCAAGTGAAGAAGATGAAGAGGACAACATGAATTTAATTGTCAAAAAGTTTAGCAAGTTCTTGAAAAGAAACAAGAACAGAAAGTTTACAAAGAACAACAACAACAACAACAAAAGGAGTGACAACAACTTCACTTGCTTTGAATGTGGAAAGCCTGGCCACATCAAATCTGAATGCTCTATCTTTATGGAAAAGCAACAAAGTGAAAATAAGATGAAGAAAGAAGGAAAGTATAAGAAAGCCTATATAGCTTGGGACGATAATGAGTCAACAACTTCTGAATCATCAACTAAAAATGAAGAAGCAAATATGTGTCTCACTTCCACAATTAATAAAGATGATGATCTCTCAATTGCTGGAACTGAGGTAAGTTGTGAGCTTGATCAAGTTATTGATGCTTTTCAAGAAATGCATGAAGAGGCCCAAAAGCTTGCAAAATCCAATAATAAGCTAAAAGGAAATCTTAGATGGCATGTTGCAAAAATTACAAAATTGCAAACTGAAATTCGTAACTTGAAAGAAGAAAATGAAAAACTTGTTTCAAGTTATAAAATGAATGGATGTGTATGTGCTTCTTTTTCATTTAATGTTGACAAATACAACATGTTGCAAAAGGATTTTGATGATTACAAAGGAAGTCAAGGAGAAAAATACATGTTACTCTTATCTAAGAATAGTGATTTGATTGATTTTTTGAGAAAGCTTTACAAAGGTAAATGCAACTTAGCTGAAATGTTGAGTGTTCAAAAATATGCTGGAGATACTTCTGGTTTGGGTTACTATTACGTTATTTTCGGCAAGCGTACCGATTTGTCGTTGTAAGTTTCAAAATTTATAAGATCGTCTCCACAGGGACTTGAGCTTACTCAGTTAATCCAAATAGAATTAAACAGTTCAATAGTTATGTACCAGTAGGTTGAGCGGAATTTCATTTAGTGGTGCAAGTAACATAAAATTACTAATTTTTAGTAAATGAAATATATCTATGAGAAAGTGGGATTGGATTTCATCATTCTTATCCTTTTATATCCAATTAATATTACCATGCATAAATCAATTTCTATCTTTATTGATGCACACTATTTTACCTTGAATCAATCCCTCGCATTCAAGTTCTAAGGATATCTACCGAATATCGATCCCTCGCATGTGAAGTAAATACCCCAGCATTAATAACTACAATCGTGTGCTTTATGCAATCAAAACGTTATGCCCTATTCCTAGCAACGTAACGTAATGAGTAAAATCATTCGGTTCAAACCCTAAAATTACTTTCCAATCTCACTTAGGATTAAAGTTCATGAAACTAGTGATCAAATAGAATCAAGCATTAAGTACGGAATGAAATTGCCAACAAGGAATAGAACGATTTGTGCATAAATAAATATTAAAAGAAAGACACAGGGATAAGAAGATTACATCCAACCTCAAAGAAGCTAGCTACTCATAGTGGAGAGAACCTCCTCATGGAAAGAATTGCTGAAGGGCCCCATCACCGCTTCTCTGCGGCAGAGTCTCCACACTAATCCTCACTTCTCTCACTTTCCTAACCTACGTACTTACTGATATTTAACTTTCCTATGCCAAAGAATAAGCAAAGGCAAGAAAAGAAAGCAAAATGCATGCCTTCCTCTCCATTTTCGTGGCCTATTTATAGGTTTTTGCCTCCTGCCAGCTTCACTCGCCCAGGCCACCATTTTCTTCATGTTTTGGTCGCCTGGGCGAGCCTAATATATCTCATTGGAAATTGCAGCTCGCCTGGGCAAGCCAAATACACATGGTTTGGTCGCCTGGGCGAGTTAAAACCTTAGTGTTGAAGAAAGCTTTGGGCCTTGATGGATTTTGGGCCTGGTTTGCTTGTAACACCTCCCCTGCTTGCTATGTAAGTCCTCCTTGCTTGCTTTGATTATCCGGAAGCCTTGGAAATCCATGGAATCTATCAAAATACAAAACATGACTGGTTTAATCTTCCGAAACAACATTTATTTAAGTACTAAGCATATTCTAACTAGGTTTAGGCAAGTTTATAAGCAAAGTTAAATGGAATCAAAAGATAAGTGCCAGCATTTAAAATATGATTTTAACTGAGATATGACACTTATCAGTTACAAACAAGTTTCAAAGTCTTTTGGAAAAACTATATTTGTACCACCAAAATAGAAAAATCAAAAGAATTTCAATAACTCAAAGATCAATCAAAATGCTTACGTAAGGAATTCATCAAAATCTGTAACATGTAACTATTGTATGATGAAAGGACATAAATCTTATAAATGCTATGCTAGGAGATTCTTTGTGCCTAATGGAGAATGTATTTAGGTGCAAAAGAAGAAGAAAGTAGCCAACCCCTATGGACCCAATCTCAATTGGGTTCCTTGCTCTATAAATTGATTTGAATTTTGCAGGTATGTCTAAGAGCAAGATCTTCATTATGGTATCTTGATAGTGGATGCTCTAGACATATGACTGGTGACATGTCAATGCTCACAAATTTGACTCTTAAAGATGGTGGATTTGTCACCTATGGAGACAAAAACAAAGGGAAGATAATCGGAGAAGGCAATATAGGAGACAACTTCAAAATCAAAATCAGAAATGTTCTTTATGTGGAAGGTTTAAAGCACAATCTCCTAAGTATAAGCCAACTTTGTGATAAAGGGTTCAAAGTGTCATTTAATGACAATTGCTACATGATATGTGATGGACAAAATGGTGAGGTGATCCATATAGGTAAAAGAAAAGGTAATATCTATTTACTCTCCATAGATTATGCATTCTTTCACAACACTTCTTGCCTAATAAGCAAAATTGATGAATCTTGGCTATGGCATAGAAGGGCAAGTCACATTAATATGCATCATATGAACAAGCTAATTAAAAAGGAATTAGTCATTGGCTTACCCAAACTCAAGTTTGAAAAGGACAAATTATGTGATGCTTGTCAAAAGGGGAAACAAACAAAAAATTATTTTCAAAGTAAAAAAATGTTGTTTCTACCTCAAGACCTCTTGAATTACTTCACATAGATTTGTTTGGTCCTTCTAGAACTGAGTTTAGGAGGTAATTACTATGAACTTGTCATTGTAGATTATTACTCTAGATTCACATGGACTTTGCTTTTGAAATCCAAGAGTGATGCTTTCAATGATTTTAGAAAATTGGTCATACTTGCTCAAAATGAAAAGGGAAGCAAAATTATCTCAATAAGAAGTGATCATAGTGGAGAATTCCAAAATGAACCTTTTGAAAATTTCTGTAAAGAAAATGGAATTAACCACAATTTTCAGCTCCAAGAACGTGTTGTGGAGAGAAAAAATAGATCCCTTGAAGAAGGTGCAAGAACTCTTCTTAATGAGACAAATTTGCCTAAATATTTTTGGGTTGATGTTGTAAGTACAGTTTACTACACTTTGAATAGATTACTAATAAGGTCTATTTTGAAGAAAACTCCTTATGAACTATACAAAGGTAGAAAACCAAACATTTCTCATTTGAGAGCATTTGATTGCAAGTGTTTTGTTTTAAATAATGGTAAAGAATCACTTGGAAAATTTGATGTTAAAGCTGATGAAACCATTTTCCTTGGATATTCATTACATAGTAAAGCATATAAAGTTTTCAATAAAAGAACCTTGTGCATGGAAGAATCTGTACATATTATTTGTGATGAATCTAATCCCTCCAAGGAGGAAAAGAAGTGTGATGTAGATGCAGATCCTTTGGAGGAGTTCATCCAACTTAATGATTCAATGGATAAAGAAAAAGAAGAACCAAATGCTGAAGCCAAATAATCAACACTAGTCCAAGAGCCAAAAGATTGGAGAACTACAAGAGATCTCTCCCTTGACAATATCATTGGTGAAGTCTCAAAGGGAGTCTAGTAGATCTTCATTAAGAAATCTCTGCTGTAATATGACTTTTGTTTCACAAATAGAACCTAAGAATATTGATCAAACCTTAATTGATGAACATTGGATGCATGACATGCATGATGAATTGAATCAGTTTAAGAGAAAATGAAGTTTGGGAACTTGTTCCTACACCTTCTTCTCTCAAACCTATTGGCACTAAATGGTATTTTAGAAACAAACTTGATGAAAGTGGAATCATAATCAGAAACAAAGCAAGATTGGTTGCAAAAGGTTACAACCAAGAAGAAGGCATTGACTATGAGAAAACCTATGCACCAATTGCAAGATTGGAAGCAATTAGGTTATTCCTTGCATATGCATGTTTAATGGATTTTAAACTTTTTCAAATGGATGTTAAAAGTGTTTTCTTAAATGGATATATTGAGGAGGATATATATGTGGAGCAACCTCCTAGTTTTGCTGATTTCAAACATCCAAATCATGTTTTTAAACTTAAAAAAAGCTCTTTATGGTTTAAAACAAGCTCCAAGATCTTTATGCTTGAACAATCTTTCACAAGAGGACATGTTGATAAAACCTTGTTCATCACAAGGCAAAATAATGATATCTTATTGGTTCAAGTATATGTTGATAGAATTTTTAACTATCCACGGGTTTGTAATAGATTACACAAGCTGGTAATCGATTAAAGCAGTGCACAAATGCATTTTCCAAAACTTAAACCATGAGAATTTCTTTCTAAATGCAAACATGTAACATTTTATGCTTTTCTTAAATCATGTATGCATGTTTATGATTATGTTTATGCAAATGCAAGGATCACAAGATAAGCCTCTTGAACAACTTTACCAATTGAACATTTGTTGTCCCTTTAAGTGCATGAGAGAGATGAATGATAAGAGCTTCATACTTATCCTGAAATCAACTTAGCCATTTTCTAAGATCAAGTGTTAAGTAACCTTGCATAAACATAGATAATTTCTTCGATTCCCTATTTTAGATAATCTTTCATAGAGTTTAGATGATTAATTTCAGAGCAATAAGAATTCATTTTTTTGTCAAATGTTCATATAATATCTCCTCAACATATATTCAATTTATTTCTCCCCTTATTTGGCTTATCAAAGACAAAAAATATCAATGTAAAAACAGGATAAGCAAGGAAGAAATGAACAAGAAACAGACCTTTTTATTTAATAATGAAAAGGGGTACAATACTGAAAATTTTAAAACAGATTTGAAAGTAGAACATTAATCAATTATCAAAACATGAAAGCAAATCATAGGCAACAAGAAAACAAACACAAACAACATAAGCTAGAGCTTATCAAACTCATCAAGAACCATCCTAGACTCAATATTTTCTAGCCTAGACTTAATTTCTTCCATGGATGAGTTGATCTCAGCACTATGCTCATGATGTAGGGACAAAAGAGCATCCATCTTCTGAATCATAAGGGATTCAAAAGGGTTGTACTGCTACTGAGCAGGGCCTTCTTCAGCCTGTTCATCTTCATCGGCTCCTTCTCCAGCATCTGCAGGTGGAGGTTGTTGTCCAACTATCTGCCATCCATAAGGAGTTTTCACTAGACCAAGCTTGTTCAGATGTTTTTCCTTAATGAGGTTGGTGATGTTTGTAGTGTTGTCTACAACCTCATTTGAGACATCAACTTTGAAGTAGTCAATGAATCTGGATATCAACACAGCATAAGGAAATTGATAGCTCATCAATCTCTTATGTAATATCCTCAAAATTATATCTTGAATTCATATTTGTAATAGAATTGTGGAAGTGTGATGATACTTGGATAAAAAAATATAGTTGAAGAGAAATGGCCATATCACCCTTCCCTTGAAGAAAAAAATTATAGAAATGCCCTCAAGGTAAAAATTTCACAAATACCCATGGATATTTTGGAAATTACCATAATACCCTTGAGGCTAAAATTGCCTAGACACCCTTAGAGATTTGTGAAAACTTGATGAAATTACAAAGCACTCTTAAATGGCAGATTACCAAAATACTTTGTGAACAGAACACCCTAGAATAGAATTTCTATGAATTTTTATACGGTCATAACTTTGAAATTTTATTCAGGAGAATTCAAGCATTAGAAAAATATGGAAAAATGGTAAATAGAATCTGTGGAATTTTCTCTTAATTATAGGTTGAATAGACTTATTCAAAAAGATGGTTTAGTAATCCTGATGGTCAGAAGAAAAACGGACCACTCAGAATAAAAATAAAAGCAGTCCTGTATATAAGGCCTGTGTAGCACTCTGTATTGACTGTTTGTGAGTTATTTGTACTGTAATTGAAGTCAGCTTCTGAAAAACTCTAGAATTCCAATATTTAATATTATCTTTAGGAAGAAGAGTTCGAATTGAACTTGAATTCCTCTTAATGAATGCCATGTGGAAAGACAAAGTGAAGTTGAACTTTACTTCCTACTAGAAAATGCCAAGTGTGAAGTAAAGATGAAACTAGATTCTTCTTCTTCATAAAAGGTGACATGTAGATACAAGGAGAACCACACAATTTTATTCTCTTTAAGGAAATGAAAACATGATAAATAGAAAAATATCTTAAGATTCATAAATTAAAATGATAAGGTGCAATTATGAAGGCTTAAGAAATATCTAGCCACTTGTAAGCCACCATTGATGAAGGGATAAGAAGCCATCATAACTTTGAAAGACATGTGTACAAGATGGCATAAAGAGAAGAAAAATCTTCTCTTATTTCCTTAGTATTCACGTGAATTAAGTAGAAGAAGGGAGAAGCTTCATGAACTTGCCAAGTAGGAGGACACTTGGAAGAAAGTCATCATGTTTTACAAGATAACATTAAAGGAAGCAAATTTTCTCTTCCTTCATTGTAGGCCACGTGAAATTGGAGAAAGGAGGAAGTTTCATGAACTTGCCAAGTGGAGGGACACTTGGAAGCAAGTCATCAAGGCTTAGAAGATTTTTGTAAAGTTGGAAGATATTTAGCAAAAGTAATTATGAGCTTAGTTAGGATGGAATGGAATGAGATGAAACTAAGTTCTATTGAAACCAAAAGGAAGTAACTAGCTAGAAAGGGTAAAAATGTCCTTGAAATATTTTATTATTTTCCAAACTCTATATGAAGGGAGGAAGGCCATAAATGGAAGTCACATTCAAGACTTCACTCCTACAAACCTCACGTGAATACTCTCCTTCTCCCATTTCACTTCCATCCTTTCCTTTTCAAAACATAAATCAATTGAGAAGAGATCTATGTCCTTTGAAGATCACGTGTAGAAGGCTAGCACCTTTGGGAAAGGTTTGTCAAGCTTTATAAAAAGTTATCAGGTTTCATTTCTTAGAGGATTTCCCAAGGAAGGCAGCCCTTACTCCATTCTATTTTCAAAAATCAAACTCACTTAAGGTAGGCTAGGTTTCAATCTCTAATCAAGAAATTATTTGAACTAATTTACATGCTTAAATATATGTATTTATGGCTATTATTTAGGCTGTAATTTAATGTCATTTGAAGGTTATTATATGATGATAAAATGTTAGCGATGTATGGAAGCCCATCTGATGATCTTGGAGGCGATTTTGATGATAGATGGGCTGTTTATATTTTATGGGCATGCTTTGAATTAATTCTTAGAAGTAGAGGATGAATGGTATGTAGATAAATGGTTCAAATAGTAGAGTGATTCAATTTTGAGAATTAAGTAGTGAGGTCGTAGGTGAAAGGAGAATAAAGATGCATAATAGGATTTAATCTTTTATTGTGAAAATTTAAAAGGCATTAGAAATTATTTGAAAGATATATTGTGGATTATTAGTTAGATTAATAACATATTTTCTATAGTTGAGGAATTCAATGGTCATCCCTAAGTTGGTAATGATCTTACTTGAATAAGGTATGGTGGTTTAACCATACTTGTGGTACGTATGATGTGATGAGAATCCCCTTGCCTTGATACAATTTTTGGACCAATTCTAGGTTGGAATTCGCACACCAACAGAGCCAGAATCGTATTGTTAACTTTCATGTATTTCTCGGCCTACAGAACTCGGATTGGGCCGATTCCAAAACGAGGTGAAAGAGGACTTTCTGAAATGCAATTTAGACACCAAAGACACCAAAAAAGGATAGGTAAAACGAGAATTATGACAATAAGAAATTCGGGGTGAAATCACAGAATTAGGAATGCGAAAATTTAGACAATGAACAAAAATGGTGCAAAGGAAGAAGCAGATAGGCACCACAAACAAATGTTTGATAAGCCTTGAGGATCGCCACAAGAATTGAAGAATTCTTGATAAGATCAAATGGTTCAAGGAAGAACCCTAGCAGAGAAAAACTCAAGCTGATGATAAAACTCCAACAGCCAAAGATCCTTCTTTATTCACTTCAGAATTGATTTATACAAATTAGTTCTCATGCATCTAGTAAAAAATAAAAGAAAATTAAAATCTCAACATTGTAAGAATAACTAAAATGCCTTAGTGGTTAAGTCAGGCATAACTAAACTTAAGGTCCAAGTCTCAAAACCCAGCTACAAGCACTTTATTACTATTATTTTTTTTATAAGGCCTATGTCAATAATTGCTTTTATTATCACTCCAAGCAAGCAATACATGTCACTAGTAAT
>PYAF01003787.1:163376-178879 GCA_007407185.1 Glycine tomentella
TTTCTCAGTTGCATAGCCCTTTTCACTTCTTTTTCTTTTATAAACAGATTTGATTCTTTTCTCTCTTTCTCTTTTCCACCCTCTTTTTCCTTTTTCTTTTCACTCTGTTTTTCTTTTCTTTGTTCTCTCTCTTTTTCTTTTCTCTCTCATTTTCAATTGATCCTCACTAACTTCTCGTGGAGCCAATGGTGCAAGAGTAATTTTGCGGTCTTTATGCATAAAAGTGAACTTATTGGTGAAACCATCATGTAGGACTTTCTTATCATACTGCCAAGGTCTCCCAAGAAGCAAATGACAAGCCTCCACATCACACAAAACAGAATCTTCATATTTCCCTATGGAAAAACCCACTTCAACTTGCCTATTCACAGCCATTTCACCATCTTCACTAAGCCATTGAAGTTTGTATGGATTGCCCTCAGATTAGCCATTACATGTTGCAAAGCTTCTTGGGTCTTTTTAGCTCTAACTCTTGTCATGGGTCCTCCTATGCCTTGTATTGGATCTTGGTCTTGGGGTTGGTCTTTGATGCTGGGTTGACCTTTGATGTCCTCATCATGATGTTATGATAAAAATATATTTTTTTAAGGTGATATGTATTTTGCTTATGGATTTTATTATTATGATGATATGTTGATTCATGTTTCCAAGTCCAGTACGAGATTTTGTTAAACAAAATCTGATACTACATACAGTATGATATGTAGTGACCAGGTGCAAATATATGGCATAAATCATGCATGTTTGCCTAAGACGATCACAGTGTCTACATCCAGTACGAGGTGGTGTAGCTACATACAGTACGATATGTAGAGGCCATGTGCACCTAGGAAAGTTCATTTCTTGCATTCATATAGTTTGCATAATCATTTTATGGATTTGTTTGAATATATATTGATGATTTACTAACGTACTAACATGATCGGTGGTTTAGTTTTGCCTACTGAGAAATTTTTATCTCTCACTAGAGTTGTTTCATTTTTTTTAGATGGCAAAGTGGTCAATTTTCTTAATGACCTGGGTCGGTGATGGTGTAGAAATGAAGATATAAAGTAGGCTTTTGTTTGGAAAAGCTTGTACTTGTTTAATATTGACTTTTGTAACAAGGACTGTGGCTACATTAGTTTCAAATCTTTTGTAAGTTATACGTTTTAAAATTAATACTAACATACATTTCTTAAAAATTTAATCCTAATAATAATAATAATAATAATAATATCTAGTATAATGTTTAGGTCGTTACATCTTGCATTCAGTATGATCTCCTCAATGATGAGGATCCAGTTTATTTGTGTAGTAGTCTTCATTCCATAGACAAGTTGCAAGTCATCATCTGTTGCTTGAGCATGGTTGCATGATCTTGGAGTCAGAATATAAGTGAATATAAGTGATTATATTCTGAGAGTCTTGAAGCATCCCTCTGTATGTATCAATTTTGTTGTAGCCCTCAGCCTCTTCATCAAATTTCCTTGCACCCTCAAAGAAACCAGCTACCTCATGCCAAACCTCAGGAGTGATCTCCATGGCCTCCCCATTTACTTGAGAGAGGATGGTGCCATCCATGCTAATCTTAGCACATGTGTAGAATGTTAGTATATGGATGTCCTAGAGACAATCATTTCATTAGATTAGAACGTACATGTACTTTTCATATTGTCATGAATAAATTATAAGCACTCTTTATCTTGTTTCATATTCTGTCTCGATTAATATATGAGCAACTGGTTAAAACCCTTGGAATAGAATAGGTATCTCTTGAGTATCAGTCATGGGATCACGATCATGAGGATTCAAGGATACCAGATGTCTACTCCTAAATTTAAGTTCCTAGTCTAGAGACACTAAGAATGGGGATCAGTGATCTCGGGTAAGACTAGCACGACTTATCTACTTATATGCATATACAAGGTAAAGACCTCATGAGCTACAGATATGGAGATGTCTTAGCTAAAGTCGTGGGTTGACCTATAAGGGTATAGCTCGCACTGAACGGACTCACAAAGAGACTCTATGAGGAATTCTCACAGATAGTATCATTAGAGTAATTTCTTATTATTTGGGTGTGTCTTTCTTAGACCAAAAGTTTTCACCTAGACTGTGTTCTAGAAGACATGTTTGATTGTATACGTCGTTTGCCTGAAACATAGAAACACATAGGTCTACCTTTGGGCATGTCCTGAAAGAACACAAGTCTAGGGTGACTAGCTGAAGGGATTCGCCAAATCTCTGTGAGAGATTAGGTTATCTATAAACCGGAGAAATCGGGATGACATTTACGGGACTCGGGAATCTATGCATCGTAAAAGAAATCATGAGATGATTTGCCTTTAGAGTCAGTAAAATTGGAGACTCCTTATGTCGTATTAAAGCTTACCCTAGACCGCAAGGGCTGATACGTTTCCTTACCCTAGGTTTTATGGGAAGGTAACCGAGACGAAAGGAAATACATACGAAAACCAAATAGATTTAATAGAATGATCTTGTCATTTACCTAACTAGTTCTGGGGCAACAAAGCATTGCTAGTGCTCTGTGTTGCCATTAAATTGGTAGTGGCCTTGTTGGCCCCAAACTCATTTATGTCAGTAGCTATGTTGGGCCTAATGGGTCACACACTAACACTTTATTGTTATGACATTATAGCATTAAAGGTTTTGGGCCTAATAATGGTTTTTGGCCCAAGAAGGAATTTGGATACCTATCTTAAAGAAAGAGGGACACATGAATGGAGTTAATGGGCTTGGATAGTCCAAGACATTATTAATTAATTTAAATAGTTAAATTAATTATCTAATATTTAAATTTGATAATTTAAATTTTGAATTTAAATATTTTAAAATGAATTAACTATAGTAGTTAGTTTCATATCAAAAAGGAGAAGATAAGAGCTAGATTTGAAATTGAATTCAACTACCATCTTATCATGATCATGTCCTAGATTTTAGGAAGAAGTTTGAGGGCTGATTAGGGGCTTACATACGGCTGGTTATTTAATTATTATTTGGCAAAATAATTCCCAAGCAATTGACTTGGTCTTAGGAGGATATGATAGGAGGTTGTTGGCAATTTTTGAAATGCAACAACTCTATCTTTTCTTCACGTGTGGGATGCTTCATAATCAGATTTTTTGGTTAAAAAAATCTGACTCAAACTCTTCTATAAAGTGTGTTCTTGTGATCATAGTTCTATAAGAGTTTTTGAAAAAAAAACCTATCTACCTTCCTCTATTTTCACGTGCCCCCTTGTATGAGTTTTGACAGAAAATTCAGCCACCAATATCATCTATTGGTGAGTCTCTTAGATAAGTAAAAACACTTTGAAACCTAACCTTCTTCCTCTCTATTGGTGCGCCTAGCCTGCATCCTTTGGTGTTTGTTGGTGGTTTTCAAGAAGTGTTCTTGAGTCTTGACAAGAAGTGGTGTGGATCAACATTAGAGGGCTTGTATCTTCAAGCCTATCCTTGATCATCAATTTTCGAATATAAACAAGGTAACATCTATGTCCTAAAAAATGATTCTTGTGTGGTATGTGTGTTTCTGCTTGAAAAATTTTGTTTTTCTCACATGTCTTCGGGTTTCATGGCCCTATCTTTCAAGTGGATCAGAGCCTGGTTGCTTTACTATCGACGGGTGATGATACCTTGTTTGTTATAATATGTTGTTTGTAATATGATTACGCTTTACATATATCTTTATGTGTTCATGGTTTGTTTCTTTATGATTATTTGTGAAAGTTTTCAAACGAAACATCTTTTAAGAAAGGAATATGATTCAGCCATGATATGAATATTCAAATGCATTGTTTTCTCCATAATTTTGTTTTCAAAATGCATGAAATATTCTATGCATCCCGTGGTCACATGAATAAAATTAGGGTTCTTAATTTTGTTCATTTTGATCTTGTTTATTTTTGTGTTTGGTTATAATGAATTGTTCATGAGTATAACATAATATTTTTGTGACAAAATTTCACATACAAGTCTATGTATATAAATGGTTGATTGTATGGTTTATTTTTGTGTTCTTTGAGAAAGAATCAACAAAATTTTGAATCATGTATTTGGATGCATATTTTGGCCATTTGAGAGAAAATAATATTGTGTGCTTGTTAGTTGTTTAACTTTTGAAGTGCAGATATGGAAGGGGATGGTCATGGTGCCCGAGTTTAAATTTTGAATTTAAATATTTGTATTTAAATGTTTTAAATTTGAATTCAAATTTTGTTTTAATTGGAGCTGTAATTTTGAATTTAAAATTTTGTATATTATTTTGTTCCTCCAAAGATGTATTGGAGTTTCTTTAATTATTTTGTAATTAGAAAAATTAGGCTAGTGGCGTTTAGGCATGGAAGATTTCATGATGGAGCCGCGGCCTAGGAAGCAAGAAGAAAGAATGCACGAGCACCATGACTATCTCATATAAAATCTGTTTTATGTATGCTTTATGTTTTAAAAACGACTAGTATGCATGAGATAGAGTATCGCGGATGTATGTTTTATTATGCATGTCCAACAACGACTAGTGTAATCTGATAGATGTTTGACATAGGATACGACTAGCATGATAATCGTACTTACACGTTTGATGAGACCCATTAAAATAAAAGAAATCCTTAAAAGGAATCAATTATTAAGCACATGATTACCTCCCACCACCAATGCCACTCGAAGTTCCTCTAAATGGTGATGCACCACAACTCAGTTGGGACCCACTGTTTCGTTGAGTAAGAGCAGTATTAGAAGTGTGAAACGCTTGAGGTGCTGGTTAGTGCTTAACTGAATGCATGAGTTGCAAGCTCAGCTGGGCTTATGTATTTAGGGTAATAGTGCCAGGTTGGTTGCATGAGATGCACCACTAAGTGACAAGTAGTTGTCAACCTGATGCTAAGAGAAGGTATGAGATACTGTTGATAAGGATCAACCCATTATTTAGTTTAATTTTGCGATCTCAGACGAAGATTAAAATAAATAATCGTACTCTTAATCCCACTAAGGTAATTTTAGGATAAAATAACCCTAAGTCAAAATAACAAGGGTAATTGACTTAGATAAAATATTGGGAGGGGCATATTATTAAGTCTTTAATGATTTGTTCTTATTTTATGACAATATATTGATTAGTATATCTTTACATCTTCTCAGTTAATAGTATGACTAATCAACTATCATTGTGCTTTATTCTCGATACGAACAAACTAAACAGTTCAAATTTTACGAACTGGTATTGGAACCTGAGAATTGTTCTTAGGGCCAAGAAAATCGCTTATGTCCTAGAAGGTAATTTACCCATAGCTCCTAAGGAAGGGGAAGCTGATTATGAGTTCTACGATATGGAAGCTCATAAGCAACACATGAATGACAATACAATGGCAGTATTCATCATGTTGGCATCCATGTCGCCTGAGTTGCAAAAGCAGCATGAGCATATGGATGCTCCCTCTATCATCTTGCATCTCAAGGAGTTGTATGATGTTAAAGGCAGGCATGAGAGGCATGCGAGAATTGTTCTCGTGCAGGATGTCTGAAAGCGTGAGTGTGGGCAGTCATGTTCTTAAGATGATTGGACTCATTGAGAAGCTAGGAAATCTAGGCTTTGTGATGGATGCCAAGCTAAGTAATGACTTAATCCTCACATCACTTTCACCTTCCTTTAGTCAATTCATTATGAATTACAACATGCATGGGATGCTTGTGAGCTTGCCTGAGTTGTTAAGTATGTTAACAACTGCTGAGGTGTCTATCAAAAAGGATAAGACACACACTCTTCTGATTGGTGGGCCTAATAAGGCCAAGGGTAAGGCTAAGGAGCCTGCAAAAGGAAACTCCCTTAAGCCCAAAGGAAAACCCAAGAAGAAGAAGGGCAACAAGAAGGGTAAGAGTGCACCTAAGGACAAAAGCGATGCTATGTGCTTTCACTTTGGCAAGACTGGCCATTGGAAGAGAAATTGTCCAGACTACCTGAAAAGTGTGAAGGACAAGAAACATAGTGATGCTTCTGCCTCAGGTATTTACATGATTGAGATCAATTATTTTTTTTGCTAATCCGACTTCATGGGTATTAGATACCGGTTGTGGTTCTCACATCTGCAATATGTTGCAGATACTTAGGAGTCCCAGGAGATTGGAGAAGAATGAGGTTAACCTCCGCATTGGTAATAGAGCAAGAGTTGCTGCTTAAGCTGCTGGAGATATAGACCTCATTTTGCCTACGGGCCTTTTATTGCATTTGAATAATTGCCTTTATGTTTCGGGCATTTCTAGAAACATTATTTCAATTTCTTGTTTAGAACGAGATGGTTTTTCTTTTACTATTAGGGATGGTACATTTTCTATCATTATGAATGATATGGTTTATGCTACTGCTTCTTTGGTAAATGGCTTATATGTTCTAGAAACGAGAACAAAAGTTCTCAATGTGAATGTGAAATGACCTAGGACAGATAATCAATCTTATATGTGGCACTGTAGATTAGGGCACATAAACAAAACAAGATTGTCTAGGATGCATGCAAATGGATACCTAGATTCCATGGATTTGGAATCCTATGGACAATGTGAATCTTGTCTATATGGGAAAATGACTCGTCACAAGCCCAAAGGGCTTAAGAGTCATAGGACTAGTGAGTTATTAGAACTCATTCACTCTTATGTTTGTGGCCCAATGTCTATAGAGGCTAGAGGAGGATACTCCTAATTCATTACCTTTACGGATGATAAATCGAGATTTGGGTATGTTTACCTGATGAGATATAAATCCGAGGCCTTTGAAAAATTTGAGGAGTATAGGAATGAAGTAGAGAAACAGCGTGAAAAAATGATTAAGACATTACGATCAGATCGTGGTGGTGAATCTGAGCCATGAGTTTCAGGATTATCTGAGAGAGAATGGAATTCTCTCGCAGCTTATTGCACCTTACACACCACACCAAAATGGTGTTTCCGAAAGGAGAACCAGAACCTTGTTAGACATGGTCAGGTCTATGATGAGTGAGACTCAACTTCCAAAATCGTTTTGGGAATATGCCTTAGACACGTCAGCATACCTTCTAAATAGGGTACTGTCTAAATCTGTTCAGATCACTCCATATGAGATATGGAATGGTAAGAGACCCAACCTGAGTTATCTTAGAGTATGGGGATCGCCAGCATATGTCAAATCGTTGACATCAGACAAGCTTAGTGCTAAAAACATTAAATGTCTATTTGTGGGGTATCCCAAAGGTACTAAGGGATACTACTTTTACTCATTGGATGAACACAATGTGTTTGTGTCCAATATGCTGAATTCCTTGAGAATGATTTACTCTCTCAAGGAGCCAGTGGGAGTAAAATTGATCTTGAAGAAGTTCAAGGACCACAAGAACAGATTGAGGAACCCGAGTCTGCACCGTAGGCGACGTTCTCCAATGAAGAAGTAAACACATAACTTTGTAGGTCTACTAGGGTCATCCATCCACCTGATAGGTATGGGTTTGTGATTGAGAATCAACAAACCGTAGAGGATAATGAACCAAGTAACTATGAGGAGGCAGTCAAGGACGTTGACTCCTCTAAATGGCTAGAAGCCATGAAATCTGAAATAGATTCGATGTATCAAAACAAGGTATGGACCTTGGTTCCACAACCACAAGAAAAAATTCCTATCGGTAATAATGAAAATAGAATGAACACTTATGCAAATAACCAAGAAGGGGGGGGGGTGAATTGGTTTTACCTTAGAGTTTTTAAAATTTAAAACAAATTTTAAACACAGCGAAAGCTTTGAAAGAAGGATCGTATCTTAACCAATTAAGAAATCTATCTTTTGAAATCAACTTTTATCTCAATCAACCCACTCTTGAGCTTCAACCAATCTTGTGATGTAAACAGTTATAATACTTCAAGAACAATATGAATATGAACAGAAAAATACAATTACACACAAGATTTATACTGGTTCACCTCTCAACCGCGGAGGCTACATCCAGTTTTACTTCTAATCAGCCTTGATTAGAGTTTCCACTATAACAAAATGAATATCTTTACAAGCAAACACAGATTTCTTTTACCCACCCTAGGTAAAATTCAAAATCTAAACCTATAGACTTCTCAAAAGATCTAAGAACCAGAGATCCCCTCTCTGTTCTACCCACTAGAAACCTATCTAGCAATGCTTTAAAGATACAAATTGTTATATGAACAAACAACAACAAAACAATCACTTTCTAAACAATACAACAATGAAATTGATTCAAGAAAGATATCACCTGGACATCCTCAGTGAAATGAACAAATTTAAATGATCAAACCAAACTGAGAATGAATGCCATGATCTTTCTTGATGAAATTTTTTGACAAATAGTGCTTCAACACAAGCTTCTCATGAAATATGTGACTCAACAAATGAGATTCTTCATGATTCTTGAAACTATCATGAATGAATGTTTCTAATGAGCCTTGGTGCTTTTGAAATCTCCAGAGAGTGTTTTACAAGACTTTTTTCGAAAACTCATAAACTCTTATTTCACTTAATGAGTTACATCTATTTATAAAAAACAGAATTAACTGTCTGTAATCGATTATTCCGTAAGTGTAATCAATTATTTTAACTCATGTAATCGATTAAGGTTATAAAATAATCGATTCAAGTGTTCATCGGAAATCTGGAAAAAATCTCAAGAACAAATAATCTATTAACTCATGTCGTAATCGATTATTCCAGGAGGTCAGGATTTTCAGATACACTGATGTAATCGATTAATGCCTCAAATATTCGATTATCACAAAAAGTGTGAAAAACTCATCAATGCATATTTAATCGATTACAACAATCTGGTAATCGATTTTTAAACCAGATAAAATTTCTTCTGAGAATTATGCAGATGGACATATAATCGATTAATCCATCAAGTAATCGATTATCACAGAACGACTTATCAAGGTCAGCCTAATATAATCGATTACAAGAATATGGTAATCGATTAAAGTGTTCATATGATAATATGCTGTTCAGTAAACATGCAATTAATCGATTAAATAGGATCAGTAATCGATTAAAACAGTGAAAAACACTTTTTGTGAAAACTTCAATGCTTTAATGTTATGCCAAATGATTCATGTGTTTTATGTGACTTAATCATGAATTAATGAATGAATGTATGCATGACTTAATCAACCTATGTGAGGAATAAGAGATTTTATCTTTCTTGAGCGAAGCTTTTGAACAAAATACATATGCCATCAATTTGAGTGGGCATGTAAAATCAAAACTTATGATTATCTAGACTTGATTCTCCATGATCTTCCTCAATATATTCTTCATCATATCTAACAATCTCCCCCTTTTTGATTTGAGCATTCCAAATACTCAATTGATGCTTCTTAGGAAGAAATTGTTGATCTTGAAAACTTTCTCAGCATTTGCACGGATCAACTGTTATATCAAAACAGATAAAACAAACACACTGATTACAAGCACTTCTAATTTTTACTCATGCTCCCCCTAACTTTAAGATTTTCTCAATTAATTAATCAATTCTTTCCATTATCAATTCTTATATACCATTCCCCCTATTTGGCATATCAAATTAAAAACATAGACAAGAATTGAAACAAAGAAAATGATTTCATTAAACATAGTCATAGGGAAGTACATAACAATAGAAATTAAACTGAAACATAACAGCTTAAAACGGAAATTAACAAACTTAAACAAAGTAAACTAGAACATAGAAAAATCAAACATAGAAAGACTCAAGCATTCTAAGCTTGAGTTCATCAAGAGAAGTATTCATTTCATCTCTTTGTTAATGGTGGAGGGAAAATAAAGCGTCCATTTTTTGAATCATTAGTGATTCAAATGGTGAGTATTGTGGTTCAGCGGGTGCAGGTTCTTCTTGTTTTTCTTCAGCTTCTTCGAAAAGATTTCCTTCTTCATTATCTTCATCTTCATTTACAGGCATAGGCTGTCCAGCCATTTGCCAGCCATAGGGGGTTTTGATCATACCAAGCTTAGTGAGATGCTTTTCCTTGATTTGGCTATTGCTTGCATTGGTGTCATCCATAACTTCATTTGATACATCAACTTGAAAATAGTCAATGAATCGAGATACCAAAACAGCATAAGGAAAAGGGTAGTTCACTAGCCTTTTGGATTTCTGCATGACTTCTTGGATAATCATGATCCAGTTGAGCTTTATCCCCTTCTTCAGTTCATACACTACTTGAAGATCATCATCCGTTGCTTGAGCATGATTGGTAGTTCGTGGAGTGAGAATGTAAGTGATGATGTAGTGAAGCAAGCGATCTTCATGCGTCATAGGACCAGTGCTTAACCTTAATCGCACATTCATATGTGGATCAATCAGCATACTTCTATAGGTTTCCATTTTATTGTAGCCCTCAGCTTCTTCAAACCGATGTTCACCATCAAAGGTGATACCAGCTACCTCATGCCATACCTCTGGTGTAATCTCCATTGCAACACGATTCACTTGAGAGTAAATCGTTCCATGCATGGTGATCTTAGAACAGGTATAAAAGACTTTGACTAAATCCGGATAGAAAGTTCCTTTCATTTGAACAAACTTGGTTAAGCCTTGTTGTTCAAGAAGGTGAGGAAAGTTAAATCCTTCTTGAATGAACCAAGCAGGATTGAGGTATTTCGGTGGACACAGAAGTTTGGTAGCATTGAATTGCATGTAATTCATCCTATCAGCTTCATTGGTAAACCAATGATCAAGTCTATTGACAACAGGGTTTGAAGGCTGAGCATCAGCTTTCCTTTTGGATTTCTTGACTCTTTTAGATGTAGACATGATAAAGGTACAAAAAGAAAAGGAGTAGAGGCACAACAGATCATAAATGAAGCAAAGAGTAAGACGGTTTTTGGTGTGAGGTACCAAAGGCCAAAGTGTTTCAATTTATAGGCACAAAGATTAGTGTGCAGTTGGAATTCGAACAGATTATGGTTGTTGTGGTCTTAAACATGTCCATAATGGCTTTGATGGCCATAAATCGTGCTTAGCAGTAGTTGGGTGATTTGAAAAACTGTCAGATTTTTGCAATAACTGTGGAAATAATCGATTATTTCGATAGTGTAATCGATTATTTTATATTGAAATTCAAATATCAGTAATGATGTAATCGATTACCATTTGATGTAATCGATTAAGACAGAGTAGGTGGATTTTTGAAGACAAAGTGTAATCGATTATAATTTGTTTTAATCGATTAAGATGGAGTGAGGTTGTTTTTTCATACCATCAGAGGCAAAATAAGCGATTATCCCGTTGTGTTAATCGATTATTCCACAAAGTTCCAGAATTTTAAAAAAGCCTGCAGACTCCATGTAATCGATTAAAGTATCGATTTAATCGATTATTCCAGAGCAAGCATGATTTTTCTGGAATACGAAGTAAAAATAATCAATTATCCCGATGTTGTAATCGATTACAACAGCTTTGCAATGTTTTCAAAATACCATAGAGTGAAAATAATCGATTAGAATCATACAGTAATCGATTATATCAGCTTTTATTCAATAACAAAGATTTTATGCAGCATTCAACAAGTATTATATGCATCAAGTTTGAGTTGCTTCTTAATCATGCAATGTCTAGCTCAACTCATATAGAAATTTGTCATGGAAGTGTCACTTAGCATAAACTTGATTCATCTAAAATATCAAGCATATTTCTTAATGTAAAGAATCTCTCCCTATCCAAAGGTTTAGTGAAGATATCAGCCAATTGATTCTTAATATCAACAAATTCAACTTTAATGTTACCTTTCTGTACAGGATCTCTGATGAAGTGATGCCTTATTTCAATATGCTTTGTCCTGGAATGCATGATTGGATTCCTTGAAATGTTTATAACACTTGTATTGTCACATAATAAAGGAATTTGATGAAGTTCTACACCAAAGTCTTGTATTTGTTGCTTCAACCATAGAGACTTTGAGCACAACAACTTCCAGCTGATATATACTCAGCTTCTGCAGTTGATAATACTATGCAAGATTGCTTTTTGCATTGCCAAGCAATTAGAGAGCTTCCCAATAAATGACAAGTACCACTTGTGCTTTTTCTATCCAATTTGCATCCTGCAAAATCAGAGTCAGAATAACCTATTAAAGTGATTGCAGTACCTTTGGGATACCAAAGTCCTACTTTTGGAGTGGACTTTGAGCATTTGAAGATTCTTTTTACAGCTGCTTGATGAGACTCCTTTGGATTAGCTTGATATCTAGCACATAGACAAACACTTAGTATAATGTCTGGTCTACTTGCTGTAAGATAGAGCAATGATCCAATCATCCCTCTATACTTTGACTCACCAACATTTTCCTTTTTCATCTGAATCAAGATAAGTGAAGTTCCCATAGGAGTTGCTGCAGTTTTGCAACTTTCCATTTCAAACTTCTTCAACATTTCCATACAATATTTTGATTGACTTAGGAAGGTTCCATTCTTCATTTGTTTAACTTGAAGACCAAGGAAGAACATAAGCTCTTCCATCATAGACATTTCAAATTCATTTTGCATGCTTGCTGCAAAATCTTTACACATGGAATGGTTAGTAGAACCAAAAATGATATCATCAACATATATTTGTACCATCAACATATCTTTGTTCTTTCTTTTGATGAACAGAGTCTTGTCCACTTCTCCTCGAGAATGATTGATCAAGCAAGAATTTGCTTAGTCTCTCATACCAAGATCTTGGAGCTTGTTTCAATTCATATAATGCTTTTCTTAATCTGTACACATGGTTAAGATATTGATGATCTACAAAACTAGGAGGTTGGTCAACATATATTTCTTCATCAATGTAACCATTAAGAAATGAACTTTTCCCATCCATTTGAAACAATTTAAAGTTCATTACACAAGCATATGCAAGAAGTAATCTAATAGCTTCTAGCCTAGCAACTGGAGCATAAGTTTCATCATAATCAATGCCTTCCTCTTGGTTGTATCCCTTTACAACCAATCTAGCTTTGTTTCTTATTATGATGCCACTTTCATCCAGTTTGTTCCTAAATACCCACTTTGTGCCGATAGGTGTGTGAGTGGAAGGTCTAGGTACTAGTTCCCAAACATTGTTTCTTTTAAACTGATTTAGTTCTTCATGCATAGCAATCAACCGATGTTCATCTAATAAGGCTTGTTCAATGTTATTAGGTTCAATTTGTGATACAAAAGCCATGGTGCAACAAAGATTTCTTAAGGAAGATCTAGTTGATACTCCCTTTGATACATCACCAATAATGTTGTCCAATGAAAGATCTCTTGAGGTTCTCCAATCCTTGTGTTTAGTGTAGTTGTTTCTTGAGTTGTATCTTCTTTTGTTTCATCCTCATCCATCTTTTCGATATCTACTTGTTGTTGTCTTTCTTCTTTAGATTCTGCATCATTATCACTCAAAACTTCTACTTGAGAAGGGTTAGCTTCATCACATAAAATATGGACTGACTCTTCAACACACAAAGTTCTTTTATTAAAGACTCTATAAGCCTTACTTTGCAAGGAATATCCTAGAAAGATAGCCTCATCAGCTTTTGAATCAAACTTACGAAGATTATCTTTGCCATTATTCAACACAAAGCATTTACAACCAAATGTTCTAAGGTGAGATATATTTGGTTTCCTCCCTTTATAGATTTCATAAGGTGTTTTCTTTAAAATAGGCCTTATGAGAATCCTATTGAGAGTATAACACACTGTACTCACAGCATCTACCCAAAAATGCTTAGGTAACTTTGTTTCATTTAGAAGAGTCCTTGCTCCTTCTTTTAGTGTATGTTTTTCCTCTTCACAACACCATTTTGTTGTGGTGTTCTTGGAGCTGAAAAATTGTGATTAATTCCAAATTCTTCACAAAACTTTTCAAAGTGTTCATTTTGGAATTCACCACCATGGTCATTTCTAATTGAAACAATTTTACTGTAACATCCCCAAAATTCTAAAAATGTGATGATAATTGGATACAAGTATGTTTAGAGAAAAATAACTATATCACTCTCTCCATGAAGTAGAAATTACTAGAAAACCCTTAAGATGAAAATTACAAAAAAATGCCCTTGGACATTTTTAAAAATGACCAAAATACCCCTAGGTTGAATGGCATAATTACCAAAATGCCCCTAGGCAAAAAATGCTCAAATAACTTTAGAAATTTTGTAGAAACTTGATGAAATTATAGAATACACTTAGCTGACTAAGTATCAACAAATTTTGTGACACAAAACTGTAGAATAAAATTTCTACAAATTTAAGAAGATGACAACTTTAAGGCTTTATTCAAGAAAACTCAAGCATTAGAAAAATATGGAAAAATGATACATGAAGTCTATAGAATTTTCTCTTAATTATAGGATGAATAGACCTATTTAATAAAATAGTTTAGTAATTTTGATGGTCAGAAGAAGTATAGCCCAATCAAAATCAAGATAAAGATGCAGTCTAGAATGAAAGGATTATGTATTGCCCTGTATAAGACTGTTTGGGATTAATTTAAACTATCATTGGGATAAATTCTTAGGAACATCTAGAATTCTAATATTCAAAATTTTATTTAGATAAAAGAATTCAAATTAAATTGGATTTCTTTTTAAGAAAATGCCATATTGAAACTAGATTTTTATTCATCATAAAAAATGACCACATGTGCCATGAAAGGAAGAAAAATTGGTATTCCTTCCCTTTAGATTGGTCCTTCACGTGAGAAAACATGTAGAAGAGGTAAGAAACTTCATGATAAGCCACTTGGAAAGCAAGCCACATGATAGAAACAAGTGACATGACACTTGTATGGCATGGATGCAAGGTAACATAAAAATCAAGCCAAGATTTCTCTACACTCTTCCATCTTGCACGTGGACATCTCTAGACAATATTTCAACAATCCCAACGGTCAAAAGTTATATATGTGAGATAGTAGTGTGCCCTTAAAATTTTAAAGAAATCCAACGGTTAACAAATCCATATTCACTATTTTACTAAAACGGATTTTGGGGTAAAGGAAAAACACGAAATCTTCTTAAAATCTAGCCACTCCACGAAAATGCAAGAGAAATGGAGAAACTTCAAGAGCTTGGACACTTGGATGATGGAGAATTAAGAGCCTTTATGATTTGGACAAGCGTAGGGACACTTGTAAAGGCGTGGACAAGTGGAAAGATAAGCCATTATGGTATAGGAGATATTTTTCCACAAAGTGAATCCTAAACCACTATATAAAGGGAGGTGGTGGACCTAAAACACAAGTCATTCTCAAGGCATTCTCCTACCCTCATTCACATGACAACTCCCTCCCTACACCATATTCATTTCATCTTTCTCTTATAAAGCTTGAATCAAGTAAGAAAAACAAACCCATCACTTTGAAAGAATTTTCGTGAGAAACCTAGCAACCTTAGGAAGAGTTCTTGTCAAGCTTAGTAGAAGGATATCAAGGCTTCCTCTCTAAGAGGATTTTCCAAGGAAGGAAGGAAGGAAGGAAGCCATCTATCCATTCAATTGCA
>PYAF01003787.1:188951-210874 GCA_007407185.1 Glycine tomentella
ACACAAATGCAGAACTATATCAACTGAACAAGAATTGAAGAAAATGACAAACCAAGACATTGAAACACTAAATAATGACCAAACACAAGGCTGCAACAGAATTGCACAATTCAAATTGAGCAAACAAAATTTAGGGGTTTAGGGTTACCCAAAAATGCAGAACATGATGGATGAAATCAGCCTTACTTCCAACCCTAGATCCTTGCTCTGATACCAATTGATGAGAATCCCCTTGCCTTGATACAATTTTGTACCAATTCTAGGTTGGAATTCGCACACCAACAGAGCCAGAATCATATTGTTAACTTTTATGTATTTCTCGGCCTACAGAACTCAGATTGGACCGATTCCAAAAAGAGGTGAAAGATCACTTTCTGAAATGCAATTTAGACACAAAAAACACCGAAAAAGGATAGGTAAAACGAGAATTATGACAATAAGAAATTCGGGGTGAAATCACAGAATTGGGAATGCGAAAATTTAGACAAGGAACAAAAATGGTGCACAGGAAGAAGCAGATAGGCGCCACAAACAAATGTTTGATAAGCCTTGAGGATCGCCACAAGAATTGAAGAAATCTTGATAAGATCAAATGGTTCAAAGAAGAATGCTAGCAGAGAAAAACTCAAGCTAATGATAAAATTCCAACAGCCAAAGATCCCTTCTCTATTCACTTCAGAATTGATTTATACAAATTAGTTCTCATGCATCTAGTAGAAAATAAAAGAAAATTAAAATCTAAACATTGTAAGAATAACTAAAATGCCTTAGTGGTTAAGTCAGACATAACTAAACTTAAGGTCCAAGTCTCAAAATTAGCTACAAGCACTTTATTACTATTATTTTTTTTTATAAGGCCTATGTCAATAATTGCTTTTATTATCCCTCAAGCAAGCAATACATGTGACTAGTAGTCCAGTCATGCAGCCCTCTATATTTTGGGTTCCCTCAAGCAATTGGATTGCCCTCAGATTAGCCATTACATGTTGCAAAGCTTCTTGGGTCTTTTTAACTCTAGCTCTTGTCATGGGTCCTCCTATGCCTTGTATTGGGTCTTGGTCTTGGGGTTGGTCTTTGATGCTGGGTTGACCTTTGATGTCCTCATCAATGTATGTTTCTGCTTGAAAAATTTTGTTTTTCTCACATGCCTTCGGGCTTCATGGCCCTATCTTTCATAGAACAGCTTCACAAGTTCAGTGTCAAATATACCCTTCATCTCCACAAACTTCTTCAATCCCTGAGCTTCTATCTTTGCAGGGAAGTGAAATCCCTCAGCTATGAACCAATCTAGGTCAAGGTATTTAGGAGGGAAGACAAGTTTGCTGGCATTGAACTGCATATAGTTCAGTTTTTCGGTCTCATTTGTGAACCAAGAATGTAATCTGTTCACAGAGGGGTTGGAAGATTCACCAGCCTTCCTTTTGTTGGATTTTACTTTCATAGGGGCTGACATGATGGTTTTAGATAGAAAAGGTGAACGGGCAGAGGTTTAGAATAAGAAAGAGAAGAAGAAAGCTCATATTTCTCAAGGTAGGGAGAGAGAATTGAAGGTGTGAATTTTTTCTCATGAAAAGCTGTATTTATAGAGATTTTGAGGCTAGAATTTGAATTTTGAATGTGTGTAACAGTTATTTCGAGTACCCAGAAGATTAAATGCACAGAATCAGGTTTGAATTTTGAATTTGTGATAAGATTGACAAACGATTTCCAAGAAATCTGCAGATTTTAGCAGTAACACCATAAATAATCGATTACCAAAGTTTGTAATCGATTAATTTGTAAGCAAATAGAGCCACTGCAACAAGGTGTAATCGATTACTCCAGTGAGAATCCAAAACAGAGTAACACATTGTAATCGATTACCATATTGAGGAATCGATTAAATCAGAGTGATTTTGGTTCAGAATAAGCTTTGTATGATATGTAATCGATTAATTCATTGAGGTAATCGATTTACTCTAGAGTTTTCAAATTTTTGGATTCAATTTAAACAACAAGTAATCGATTAATTCATCGAAGTAATCGATTACTTAAGCATAAAATTGTTTCTAAAAAGCATTCAATCATCAAATAATTGATTATTTCTCTTAGAAATTGATATTTACAGTCCATTTGCAGAATATACAGTGATGCAGCAGGATTTTCATTATTATGCATTTTGATATATGGTCAATCATTCAATGGATCATCATTTAGAAAGGCAATTTAATAGCAAGCTAACATATGTTGGATTCATCAAGTATACCTAGCATGTTTCTAAGTGCATAAAACCTATCTCTTGCCAAGGGTTTTGTAAAGATATCAGCCAATTGATTAAGTGTATCTACAAACTCAATTGTACAATTACCCTTTTGGATATGATCCCTGAGGAAGTGATGCCTTATCTCAATGTGTTTGGTCCTTGAATTCATAATTGGATTCTTGGATATGTTGATGGCACTTGTGTTGTCACAGAGCAGGGGTATTGCCTTTAGCTCTACACCAAAATCTTGTAGTTGTTACTTCAACCATTGGCTTTGAGCACAACAACTTGTAGCTGATATGTACTCAGCTTCAATAGTTGATAAAGTAACACAAGATTGCTTCTTGCAATGCCAAGAGATTAGTGAGCTGCCTAGTAGGTGGAAAGTTCCACTAGTACTTTTCTTATCCAATTTGCACCCTGCAAAGTCAGAATATCCAATTAAGTTGAGAGATGCACCTTTAGGATACCAAAGTCTCACTCTTGGTGTTGACTTGAGATATTTGAAGATCATCTTGACTGCAATGAGGTGTGATTCTTTAGGATTTGCTTGATATCTAGCACACATTCAGCATTATGTCTGGTCTACTAGCAGTCAAATACAATAAGGATCCAATAATTCCTCTGTATTTTGACTCATCAACACTCTTTCTTTTTTCATCTAAGTCAAGGTAGGTTGATGTAGCCATTGGAGTTGCGACATCCTTGCTTTTCTCCATTTCAAACTTCTTGATCATTTCCAGGCAATACTTAGTTTGACTAATAAATGTCCTATTCTTCATTTGCTTGACTTGAAGTCCAAGGAAGAATGTTAGCTTTCCCATTATAGACATTTCAAACTCATTCCTTTCTTTTACAAACATGGATAACCTTACTCATTTGACCATCACATATCAAACAACAATTGCCATTGAAGGAAACGTTGAGTCCTTTGTCGCATAGTTGGCTTATGCTTAGGAGATTGTGCTTCAAACCTTCCACATAAAGCACATTTCTTATCTTTGTTTTGAAGTTGTCTCCTATATTTCATTCTCCAATTATCTTTCCTTTATTATTATCACCATAAGTAACATATCCTCCATCTTTAAGAATCAAGTTTGTGAGCATGGACATGTCACCTGTCATGTGTCTAGAGCAACCACTATCAAAGGTACCATAATACTAATTTTGCGCTTAGACACACCTGCAAAGAAATCAATTTAAGTAAAAAAGATAGGTACCCAATGTGGGTTGGGTCCACATGGGTTAGTTGGCTTTCTTTTTCTTTTAGACACACTTTGAGTCCTTTGTCACATAGTTGGCCTATGCAATAATTGCAAGTGACAATTTTTTATGCTCTTTCAAAATGAGTCAATTGATGATGCTTTGTTTTTTAAAGGCCTTTTTGATACTTTTGTTTTGGAGACACAAACCATGTTTTTCCAAAAGGTTTTGATCCATGTTTGTACCTTAAACCAGAAGTATCTCCAACATATTTTTGTACTCTTAGCATTTGATCTAAAGTGCATTTTCCTCTATAAAACTTTTTCAAAAAATCAACCGAATAAGTAATTTCAGTTAGCAATATCATGTATTTTTCAGATCGACTTTTTTTGAAATCATCAAATTCCTTTTGTAACAGCTTGCATTTATAAACATTTGAAGATGATGAGGCACATACACACCCATTAGCTTTGTAACTTGAAACAAGCTTTTCATTTGCTTCTTCCAAATTGCAAAGTTTAGATTGCAATTTAGCAAATTTAGTAACATGCCATTTAAGATTACTTTTTAGCCTATTATTGAATTGTGCAAGTTTTTGGGCCTTTTCATGCATCTCATGGAAAGCACCAACAACATTATTATATTCAGAATTTACCTTTGATTCAGCACTTGAGAATTCTTCATCATCAATATTGTAGAAGTGAAGCACACATTTGCTTATTCATTCTCACTTGTTGATTCAGAAGTTGTTGAATCAATGTCTTTCCATGCTATGTATGCCTTCTTTGGCTTCCCCTCTTTCTTTGTCTTCCTCTCACCTAATTGCTTCTTCAAAAAGATTGGACATTCAGATTTAATGTGTCCAGGCTTACCACATTCGAAGCAAGTGAAGTTGCTGGAGTTGTTGTTGCTGTCATTTTTCCTGTTAAACTTTGACAGCTTTCTGTTTTTGTTTCTTCTCATGAACTTGCTGAATCTCTTAACTATTAGGTTCATATGTTCATCACTTTCATCTTCACTTGAGTCTTCTTCCTTTTCCACATTAGATGATGCAATTTTCAAGGCTATACTCTTGCGTTTCTTCTCTGCATCCTCTGCATCTGTTAGCTATGATATTTCAAGTTCACACTCAAGAAGTTTACCAAAAAGTGAAGCCATGGACATCTTAGATAGATCTTTTGATTCATTGATTGTTGTAACCTTTGGTTGCCAAGTCTTGTAAGACACTTCAGGATTTTGATGTTCAATTCTTTAGCATCAAAAGTCTTTCCAAGACCAAGAAGATGGTTGACAATGTGAGTGAACCTTGTTTGGAGTTGAGATATGTTATCTGTGTTGCTCATTTTGAACATTTCATATTCATGAATCAAGGCATGCTTCCTTGATCTTCTAACTTCATCTGTTTCTTCATGAGCGACTTCCTACATCTCCTTTGAGTTTTTACACCTAACAATTCTAAAAAATTCATCAGAAGGGGTAATTTGATTGAATGAAAATCTGCATTCTACTTTTCCAAAAACTGAAATGTTCTAATTCAAACATCAGAGGACGATTGAGGGAGGTACCATCCTCGAAGGTAATCTGTGTGGTATTCATTTTCTTTAAAAAAGATAGTGATCTTGAATAACACTCAATAACCAGCTATTGATACCAATTGAAAACAAAGATGAACACACACACTTAACCAAGAAGGGGGTGAATTGCTTAAAATAGGAATTTTAAAAACTAGCAGCGGAGTAGAGATTGTATCACAAGTTTTCCCTTGTTAAAACAGAAACTTTCAATCAATCAAGATTTACCCTACACTTCAAGCAATTGCATAAAATATTTCAGTTGATCTTGAAAGAGATTAACCACAAGATAAGCAAGTTTAAGATAGCAAGAATTAGAATCAAGAGAACACCAAATTAATACTGGTTCACCCCTCAAAAGAGAAGCTACATCTAGTGTTTTCTAACCAAACCTGATTAGAGTTCCACTAAATCAAAATCTATTATTTAAAAGCTTTACAAGTGATTACCTTTATCAAACATACATAAAGAAACTGAAATCTAAAACCCTATTAGACTCCTAATTACAAAGAACCAGACAACACTACCCTGTTCTTTCCTCTAGAGAACACTACTCCAAAAAAAGTGTAACACCCTGAAATTTCAATAACATAAAATATACATGTGATGTATTACTTGTATAATTTGATTACTTTATTAATTAGGATTAGTTGAAATGTTATGTGAATTATCCATGTGCAATTGCTTGGTGTAGAGGTCAAGTTATGTGGAGTTTGTTTGAGTTGCGTTGAATCGTGTGATTCTAAGTTTGACCTGAAAACCTATTTTAGTAAAATTATCATTCTGGATTGGTTAACTGTTGGATCACCTTCAAATTTTCAAGATAGATTCCTAACCCATATATGTAACTTTTGACCATTGGGATTGTCAACATAATGTCTGGAACATAATTTTTTCATAGAAGCAGAAATCTAGAATCTGGTCGGCTCGCCCAGGTTTATTTTACAGGCACTTTTGCTCGCCTAGGCGAGTGAAGGCGATGTTAAATATGTCCAGCAGCATCCAATCTCAAAAAGATGGCTTCTTCTCCCCCAAAACAGCCACCAAACCTCCTTCCCCTCCTCCTCCTCTACCCACAGTCATCGGAGACCATCAAGAGGCACCGTCGCTTGTCGTTGGACCACCGCAAGGAGAGGAACACTTTAATTGGAGCAGAATCTTTCGAAACTCTTCTCGAAGTTTCAATAGAAAACGAAGCCTCCAATCCCCCTTTCTTGGTTTCTTTGAGGTAACCTTGGTTTCCTTTGTCTTCTTCTAGCTAGTTTAAGCTTCTCTTAATGTCTCTTACATTTCGGATACCGTTATTAGCTATTTCTATACTTCCTTTGAAAACCCTTTAAAAATGAGATGTTGTAAAAGTCTCCTTTTTATGAAAATGATGTCATTTTTGTGATCCTTGTTGAACCCTGGTCACCTTGGTGTGATCGAAATTTCAAAATGATGTCTTTTAATATAGACTCCCAAAACACCATTTTAGCATCTTTTTTAAATTTGAGTGGGTATTGGACCCTGAATGCTAATGTTAGCCTCGTTTTTGAAATCTATACTAAATTATCTTCAAAGCGATGTATTCAAGGAGCTAATAAAGGGATATAGATAGGTTAGGGGAGTTTATTATTTATAGTTTTGGTACCAGAGTTGGGGGGGAGTCCAACGAGGAGGATATCTAGATGTTTCTACTGTGTGCTGATTTTCAAGAAAAACTACGTTTTTAACTAATGGGATGCGATGTATTTATGATTGATGTGTGTTTGTTCCTGTGTGTGCTCGTTTTCAAGAAAAAAAATGTGTTTTTAACTAATGGGATGCGATGAATTGACTTGTTGATGGATAAACTGTGAATAATATTGTTGTAATAATGATTGAATTTTTGGGAAAAGTCTTAATTACAGAGGAGACTCTGCCCAAAATTTTATAATATGTTTTCCTATTTAATTCTTTATTAAATTTTTAAATGGGCATAAGAGTGTGTTTTGTATATTGTAGTCCTCATCTTTAATTTAGAATTTTCCTAAAATACCAGTCTCGTGGTAATATGGATTGTGGATGAATGAGGTGATGTTGATGTCCTTGATAATGTTGAAATTCGATGTTATTGATGTATTGGTGATGTTTTGAATGAGATAGTGATGATGTGTATGATGATGTACAAATGAAATAATGATGATGTGGTTAATAATGTTGAAGTCATTACTGACTTCTGAATGAAATAATGTTTAAATGAGATATATGATTATTGGGTTAATGATGTTGGAAATTAGACGATTTTAATATGTATGATGATGAAATTAGATGATGTGATATGGATATATATATATATATATATGTGTGTGTGATATGGATATATATATATATATATAAATATATATTGACACCCATGGTGGTGCATGACTGGCTATCCTTGCGAGGAAGAATGTGTTTCTAGCTGGGTCATGCATTGATGGTGCCCATGGTTGTCATTGTGTGATGTGGATATACATGGATACCCATGGGGGGTGTATGGTTGGTTATCCTTCCGAGGAAGGATGTGTTCCTAGCCAGGTCATACATTGATGGTGCCCATGGTTATATGTTGTGTATGTACACGTGCGATGCAGTGACCGGTTGATTACCCTTGTGAGGAAGGATGTGTTCCTAGCCACGGTTAGTGCATCAGTGAGCCCATATTGGGGTGTTATGTATGTATATGAGGGTGTATGACGGGTTACCCTTGCGAGGAAGGATGTGTTCCTAGTCAGGTCATACATTGATGATGCCCATGTTTCATACTTCATTTGCATTGATGTAAATAGGATGATGACAGTAGGTACGGGGGTACTAGGGGGGCATCACTCTGTTTGGAACTCCCTTGTGACTCAGGGCTGATCACCATGAGGGGAGCGCCCTGTGCACGACAGGGTGACCTCGACAAGTTATTGCATCATTTTCCTGAGAGAGACTATTTCCATGAGGATGGTACCACATTGCATGCTGATATATGGAGTCAGGTGTAACACCCCGTAGGCTTCCGACGTGTTATCATTAATAATATCAGATTAGCGCTTAAAACATCGTTTATAAAACTCAGCGGAAGCACAGAATCGCTTTTCTTGATTCATTATGTATGGAATAAAATATATAACCAACAACATACATACAAGACTCATATTTCACACCCCTGCTGATCCAGTTTCTCATAACATAAGCCATAATGACAGATAACTAAAAGACTTAGGCAGATTATCAAATATACAACATTTATACTCAGGAGGAAAGTCTCATATACATATCATAAATAGTTCTGTACAAACATATACATCAGTATCTTCACCACACCGTGGTGATATCAAAAGAATAGCTGCCCTCATCGAGGGTATACAAAACTATACACAACTCTGGTGTACTCACACCATCCCTTATCAAGGGTACAAAAGATAATCAAACAAAATGAGCCTTCAAGCTCCATCTGCTGCTATCAACCAAGCAGAAACGTCTCTACTCGGGCCTCCTGCCCTGAGACTGCTCTCTTCATCCAGAAGAGTCACCTGAAATCATAAATCCCCACACGGGGTGAGATAACATATCTCAGTAAGCTCAGGGTCCTTGGGAATCCTCCCACCCTGGCCCACAAATTACAATACACACATCAGGCAAACATATCAAACATGGCCCACTGCCCTGGCCCTCTGGCCCTCAATTCAACATGGAGCAGCTATCTGCTCTATTCTTGTGGCAGAGCATCCCTCAATGCCTAGTGGAGAACCCTCAACGCAATGCGGAGAACCCTCAACGCATAATCACGTGGCAGAGAACCCTCAATGCCTATATTTATCTATTGGCCAACAGATCTATCTCAATCACAACATGCATTCATCCAGCACAGATGCACACATATCATTATCAGAAACATAACAGCCAATGCATGCATCATGAATCATGTTTAACACTCCTCCCGGAGTGTGGTGTGCAACCAAGTGGGAATTCATCCCTAGAAACACTGAACTTACCTGGTAAGGTCTCAGTCTGCAGTTCCTTCCCAGGTCTATGGCTCCTGTAACGCCCCCTCAATCATCAGGGTCATTACCAAGCATAAACATCAAACACACATACAATAATCAGAGTTTAAGCAGTTTGGAAGCATAACTAAGCAGTGACATCATCAAAGGTCACTATCATAACACTGTACATATATTATGATGAATATACATATAATCTGTATTTAAGTACAAAACTGTACAAATACATTCCCTCAGGGTACAACAAAACTAAACCAAAGGCAAAATACAAAATATCAGAGCCATAATGCTCAAGTCTTCTATGCCTAAGGTTCTCAAAACATAGCTATCCCTGCACAGGCTTCTTGCCTTGGGATCTATCAGCTCCTCCTGAGGGTTCACCTGCAAAACATAAGCCCCACACACGGGGTGAGATATAAAATCCCAGTAAACTCAGGGCCCTTGAAGGTATTTCCTTCCCCTAGTTCACTTCCATACACATATACATGAAAATAGTATATCAAATAATTCACAACAGCATCAGAGTATCATTAAAATCAGTCATCATCAATATGTGTTCATCTGACCACAATCAGTGAATCACTCATCAATACTCATGCACAACCAATGCATCTCCGCCTGACTACAATCAGACTAAACTCATGGCATACAACCATGATTATATCCCATACTATCCCGTTGAGGCTACGTCTAGATATATAGGAACATCTCCAACCAAGAGGCTACATCTATATACTAGGAAACATCTCATAGCAGGATCTCAATGCATCTATCAGAGGCTACATCCGTATATATAGGAACATCTCCACCTGGAGGCTACATCTATATAACGGGAACATCTCTTTACAAGGAGGCTACACCTGCTGATATAGGAACATCTCCCCAGGAGGCTACATCTATATCGCAGGAACATCTCCATCCTATCTCAATACAATTGCCCGAGGAGGCTACGTCTGTAGATATAGGAACATCTCCATTCGGGAGGCTACGTCTATATCACAGGAACATCTCATATCGGGACTTACTCAATCACATGTCATCTATCCTACTACAATAGGATACAACAATCAACCATGCAGGTAATAAACTAGGCAAACCACGGCCATACATATCAATCACCCAATCTCAGGGCATAGCTCATAAAACAAGCATCATATATCCATGTACATCCATTTCCCTTTCACAGGGTGCAGTACAACAATCAGTAATCAATCTCAATACACAATTTTCACATATACATGTATAACCTTACACATAACCATCACCATATCAGGGTAATGGTGGAACACAGCAAAGGATACACAAACAAGAACCAAGAGCTTACCTGCTCTAGGCAACACACTGGCTCTCCCGGCCTCGTGGTCAACACCACCAGAGCTATCAAGCTCACGTCCTACAGAAAACAAGAATACAAGGTATCAATAATGGTTCTAAGCCGTTAAACCGAAAGGAAACCACAATTCCTTTCCCATAACCCATAACAATCACTTCACAAGTGATTCTCAGACCATCAGAAGGATCCTACTCAGCCTACACAAGGCTCCAGAGTCTCTACTATGACTCTGATCAAAGCATATCCCTGCTTATACAGCTCAATTCCAAACTTCTCATTATCACCAATTCCAGATGACAAACAACATCTATACTACCTCATGAACAACTTTATCAACTGCTCTAAGGTTCATACTAGTCATATTACTAGCCCTTTATCTCTGCTCATACATACTCAGAGCTAAAATCAAACTTCATCAATAATGCTGATTCAAGGCTCTAACTTCATCAGAACAACCCTCTAAGCATAAAACTCTACAGAGTTCAAGCCTAATAACGGCTCTAACACCTCCAAAAACAGCTCTCAAGGTATTCAAAACCA
Source organism: Glycine tomentella (assembly GCA_007407185.1). Lineage (NCBI taxonomy): Eukaryota > Viridiplantae > Streptophyta > Magnoliopsida > Fabales > Fabaceae > Glycine > Glycine tomentella. The sequence continues at coordinate 199,836 of PYAF01003787.1, forward strand.
ACCAAAAACCCAAACACAGAATCAACGGCTAAAGCTCGAGTTTCTTACCTCTGTGATGTCAAGAAACACCAGGGAATCACTTTCCCTAAGGTAGCTCACTCAATCAAGGCTTCCTTCGCCTCTGATTCTTCGATTCCAAGGACTCCCTTAGAAATCGCGATCTCGCCGTTTACCGCCTCTTTTCGAGAACAAAGCTGGGTCACTAGCTTATCTCGAGGCTCTGAACACTTTCTCAGTTGGGTCAGAGGTGTTTAGATGAAAGATGGAGAAGATACGAAGCTCACACAGTCAACAATGGCTTCCTCTCTCTCTCTCTCTCTCTCTCTCTCCTTTTTCTCTTCTAATTTTCGTCCAAATGAAGCCTTTATAAAACTGAGCCGACAGTCCCGCGCTGATCGTGCCAGGTGCCGCGCTGATCGCGCCATGGTTTGAAGGACTCGCGCCATTGGCGCCGTTCCCACGCTGATCGCGTGAACTGGCCGCAAGAATTGGCCTGATTCAGGCTTCCCGCGCTGACCGCGCCAGTCGCGCCACAAATTCGAATAACCCACACTGTTGGCGCCGTATCCACGCTAATAGCGTGAGATGGCCGAAACCATTGGCCTGTTTCATCCATCCCGCTCGGTTAGCGCCAGGCTCCACGCGGTTAGCCCCACTGGTTCGAAACTGTTTTCTTCTTCTTTTCTTAAGCTTTCTTCAAAGGATTCTAAAGCATGATTATAATTCTTAATCTTATGCTTAATCTGGCTTAATCTAGGCTTAAACACATGGTTAAAATTCAAGGTATTACAGCTCCCGCCACCAACAAATATGACATAACAAAATTCCCCTATCCTAGGGTTCGATCATATTCAACCCACACCAGGCTGTACACAGACCATACAAGGTCTATCAAGCTGAAAACCAAGCATCTAAGTCATCTCAGACTCAAAGCAAATATAAGCATGGCATAGTCCCTCATCAGCCTCATTATACAAAATATCACTGGAATGATCCAAGTCTCGCTCAATGCCTCATTCCATTAACCACACAGGCTCATAACAGGCATAATCAAGGCTCTGGAATGGCCTCAATTTCACAAATGATATATCACAAAGGCCTCACATACAAGCCACAGAGCCAATATTCAAAGTTATCTAAATCAAAAACTGAAAGCTAATCCTTCATCTATACCTCGCTCTAAACAAGTTTCTCTACAGGACCCTAGGCTAATTCTAGCTCCAGCTCATATGGGTCACACTATTCACAAAGAACCCCAAGGATCAAAATTAAACGGAGAAACTTGAGTCCCTTACCTCAGTGGCGACTCAAAAGACCTCAGGACAACTTCCTCAAGCTTTATTGTCCTTCCCAAGCTGTGGGTCCTCGTCACTCTCAAGTTCTCTGAGTTTTTCCTTCATAATCCCTTCTCACTCAATTGGGGTTTTCAGAAAAGAAAAAATGAAGGATTATAGCTTTCCAAATGGTTTTCTCAAGATTAAATGTCTTTGGGAGGTGTTTAGGCTAAGAAACTAGGTCCTAGAAAGCTTGGAACTACTCTAATGGAGGCTGGGGTCGTGGGGAAGAAGAAGCACAGCTTTTTCCCCTTCATTTTCGAGTTTTTGGCCTTATATAGTGGCCCTGCCCGAGGTCTGGCGCAATCCGCGCCACCTCAGGCGCTACTCGCGCCGCAATGCGGTGGTCTGGCGCCACCAGCGCCACTCCCGCGCCTCCAGCGCCAGCTTCCAGAACCTGTGACACTACTCGCGCCAACCTTGGCGTTGGCCGCGTGAAAATCCAGAGAAAATGAGTTTTCCAGGCCACTTCCCATGCCAACCGCGCTGCCTATTGTGCGACTCGCGCTGGCTGGAAAACCTCTGGCACCCCTGGCGCCACATTGACGCCCCTGGCGTCAGCTTCCAGAGAACCTGGCGCTCCCGACGCCATCCTGGCGCTCCTAGCTCCACATACCAGTGGGTCTGGCGCTGATCGCGTCAACTCTGGCGCCATCCGCGCCACACCCTTAACAGGGTTTTCTGCTAAATAACAAGGCACAAAAGTGAGGGTCCTTACATCAGGTTCATGCATCATTCTATGCATGATTGTTTGAGTTGTGAAATGCATTGGAAGATTGGTTTGTTGAGTGTGTATTGGAATCATGGATTTTTTGTTAATGATTGTGGTGGGTAATTTTGTTTCCTTCCCAATTCCTGCTATCTGAAGTTTGCTAGTTTTATATAATAAACCCACCCTTGCATTTGTTGTACTCTGTGCTTGGTACCTATGATGATCACGAACTTTCGTTCATATGAGCAAATGAGCAGCAGTAGGTGACCTTGGAAGGAGATCTTCTTTTTGGTTGGAGCTGCTAGGCCAACGTGATGACGTTGGATTTCTTTTTGGAGAAAGAGTTGTGTTTTGTTAATCAACTCTTTCTTAGTTAGTTCTTTTGACTTTTTGTTAGATATGTAATTTCAAGTGTATATACATATAAAGCTAAAGGAAGTTCTAACATAACGTGATGACGTTGGATTTCTTTTTGGAGAAAGAGTTGTGTTTTGTTAATCAACTCTTTCTTAGTTAGTTCTTTTGACTTTTTGTTAGATATGTAATTTCAGGTGTATATACATATAAAGCTAAAGGAAGTTCTAACATGTAGATGACATGTACTGATTTAATATATATGTACATGTGTTTAAATATGTAATTGTAATACATGTATGATAAATTGAACTATCGTGAAAAATTTACCACCATTTTCATAAAATCAAATTAATGAAGTTTTATTAAAAATTGAAATCTGCACAACTAAGAGTTAGTGATATCGTAACGACGAGGCGGGTCATTACAAAAAGCTCTAAAGAAACTCTTTGATCTTAGTACTTACATGAATTAAAAGAAACAAGACAATTCACAGTAAGAGTTCAAGAGAGATACAACCTTTTGATCCTCAGAGGTTGAATGAATGAATTTTACCAAGCAAATTTAGATTGAATGAATGTTAATGTTGAAAAGCAGCTCTCTTAATAAACTCTTGAAGAATCTTGTTCAAAACAATATCATCAATGGAAAATGAGTTCTTGGGTTATGAAACAAGATGTATAAGACAAAAAAATTTTTTCTTAGACGTTGAAAGCTTTGGGAGTAATGAGTAATTCGTAAAATCAATTGCTCTAGATTATTGCAAATGTTTAGACCCAACAGCTTTTTATTGAAAATAGATTTAACTGCATGTAATCGATTAAAACGTAATGTAATCGATTATTTTAACCAATGTAATCGATTAATATACAAAATAATCAATTAAAGTATTCTTAGAACAATCTGGAAAAGGTTTATGAACAATGTAATCGATTAAGGCAGTCAGTCTCAGAATTGAAATAAGCATGTGTAATCGATTACGATTGAGTGGTAATCGATTAAGGCAATCAACCATGTTTTGTGCTTTTGTATTGTGTAATAGGGATTTGCTTGTAATCGATTAAAAGTGTTCTTCATGGCTTTGTAATAGATTACACAAGCTAGTAATCGATTAAAGCAGTGCACGAATGCATTTTCCAAAACTTAAACCACGAGAATTTCTTTCTAAATGCAAACATGTAACCTTTTATGCTTTTCTTAAATCATGTATGCATGTTTATTATTATGTTTATGCAAATGCAATGATCACAAGATAAGCCTCTTGAACAACTTAACAAATTACAAATTCCTTCAATTGAATGGCATGTAAAAAGCTAAATCCTTTAAGCAAAGGGCTTCATCCTTGATTTGATCTTCTTTCCAGCTCCACTTGTATCCAACAGATCTTGTATAATAAACTCACCCTTGCAACTTTGTACTGTGTGGTTGGTACCTATGATGATCATGGACCTTCGTTCGTGAGAGCAAATGAATAGCAGTAGGTGATGTCTAAGGGAGGTCATTTTGTTAGAGCCGCCAAGAAGACGTGATAACGTTGGAATTTATTTTGGGAGAGAGTTATTTTTGTTATCAACTCTTTCTTAGTTGATTCCTTGATTCTTTTTCATTGGGTGTGTAAATCCCAGGCTTACACACATGTAAGAAAAAAACTAAATTATGTTCTGACATGTGAATGATATATATATATATGTGTGTGTGTGTGTGTGTGTGTGTGTGTGTATTTATTTATTTATTTACGTATTTGTGCGTTGTCTCGTATTATCACGAAAATTTACCCTCATTTTCATAATCAAATTAATGGAGTTTTTATTTAATATTCAAATTTTGCGTTTAGAGTTGTAATAACGTAGCAACAAGGTAGATCATTACACTTTGAGCTTGATTGAATATTTATTTTTAGTCCATAAACTAACTATATTGTGTGATCTATAGATGTGAGGAAAAAGAGGGAACCAATGTACATTACAAGTTGTGCCAGTGAAAGAATCCTAACTCCTGTCAAGTGAAATAAAAAACAAAAAAGGGTTGATGAAGAAGAAGAAGAAGAAAAATAAAAACAGAAAAATAAATAAATAAATTCTAACCCAAAGCAAATAAAAAGAGAGAAGGAAAAAGGGATTAAAAGTTTAAGTGAAAGAAAGGTGCAAAAATAGGTAAAAATTCCCCTACTTTCTTAGTGTTTCATATGATTGAATGGAGTCCTTTGTTAGTATGTTTCTTTCAATATCTTACATTACATGCTTAACCCCACCACAACCTAATATGTCTCACTTGTTCTAAATTTTTGGGATTTATCTGAGTTGATTGATCTACAAAGTTGTGAACTTGTTCATTGAATTGTGATCTTGAGTGTGACTGCCTATATGTATAGCAATCCGAGATGGTGAGCAAAGTGAACTTAAATCTCTTTAAGACCATTTGCATTTTGATTATAAGCCTAATGGATTTTTGAGTAAATTTCTAATGCCACAATGTGTGAGTTTTTACTACAAATTTTTGATACATGAGTTCTGACTTGGGAGAATTTGTTTTAATTAGAGAACTGGGATAATTGCTTGAGGACAAACAATGCATAATAAGTGTGGCGAGGTTGATAAACCACTTTTTGAGGGATATTTTGTGCCATTTACATGCATTTTCATGGCAGAACTCACGTTTTGACACTATTTTTGTATTGCTGGATTATAACTGCTCAATTAAGTGAAAGGGTTAGAAATTGCATGATTTTATGAAAATTTGAAGACTCTCCACTTGATAACGGTCATGGTACATTTATCACTATTGTGATAATAAGCACAACCATGGCAAAATGATAATTGCCCTCCAGAGCAACGCCAACCATCTAACAATGGTCGTGGTAAATTCCACCACGACCATGGTCAACCCATGAGGACCGTAGTTAATCCACAATGCCCCAGAGTTTTAGCAGCATGACTTTCCGACCATGGCCGGAGTAAATTTTATCACGACCATAATGGACCTTTGCTAACTGACATCTTTTGAGAATTTATAAATAGGGGTTGTATCTTGTATCTTGAGTTCCTTTTATCATATTTATGAATTTTGAGAGAACCATAAGGGTTTTTAAGAGTTGTGAAGCGTGGGCAACACCATGAGGATGGATCATGATCATCCTTCTTTCTTTATTGGTATGTCTAAGCTAATTTATTATATGCTTTATAGTTTTGCTTTTACCATGAGTGACTAGTCATCCTAATTCGAGGGTTATGATGTACTTGTCCAATTGTATCATTTTCCTTGTTCTTAATGAAATTCCTTAGTATTTTATGTTTATTAATTATCTTCCTTATTCTTATTGTTTAATTAGAAATTGATCAATCCTATGCTTAATCCAATACTGTAGTGATCATCTACGCATATTGGGTAAACCTATGTAGAGAATGTTTTACACCAAATTGCATGATCAAACTGTTTGGGCAATCTTTGATAGATTAATTAATCTTTGTTTGATCATCCCTTATTTTGATTATAACCGTTGACTTGGAACAATATATCTATGATCATTGGAATATTACAAGGCAAGAACATCATTAGATTTTGATCATAGGCTTTAGATTGATTTTGGAAATCGATAATTAACTATGGTAGGAATTTCATAGAAACTTGGATTAGGGAAAAATTGGTACTAATGAATCATAATCCCTGGTCGCTTTTAATATCATTCAAATCTCTCTTTTGTATATTTTAATTGTTTTCTTTTAAAACTAAAACCACAAACATACTTCAATTCCTCTTTTGATTAATTCAACTATTTAGTTTAATAATTTTGAGTAATTGAAAACACAACTGGTTCTTAAGGGTTGATATATGGACTTTTACTACAGCGTATGATATATTTATCTTTGTGTGAGAACTATTTTTATCATCACTCCACATGACTCCCTCTCTGACTTAGGATGTGATTCCCTCTCCAAGTTGGATGATTCTTCTATTCTCAAATTTCTCTATTTATAGAACTACCATCTTATTCTTAAATGAGAAAATAAATTTTCAAGTTGGATGATATCTTTTTTCTAAAAAATATGAGAGATTTGAAATTAAAAAAATTGAATTGTTTTCTAGCATAATGTTGATGTCAAATTTAGATTTAACGTGTACGAATAATGTTATTTATAAAATAAATTTCGATCAAAATTTTTACGCAAAAAAGTAAGATTGAAAGAGAAAGAAAATGTAATACAAGTAATATATGGTAATAAAGAAAGATAAAGAAAAAATTAATATATAAAACTTTGTTATGCCAATATTATTATTATTAAATGGTAAACCTTACCTAAGTACGGGAGGAATAGTCTGTATTCCATTTAATGGCGTGAAAGGACTTCCAAAACTGACATCGCCGCACCTATAAACTACGCATATGTGACCTCTCATTTAGCATAAATTAATGATTAATTAATGATGTATACAGATGCAACCTGTATCTAGGACAAGAACAAGATAGATACCCACTGCAAAGGGACCCCCTTACTTGGCAATTCAACGTTTTCGTGTTGCACAATAGTATTACACAAACTTCTTATATTTAAGAAAACTACATATTTAATTTAAAAAATTACATGATTTTATTTCATTTTTAAAATTTACACAAACTTTTCTTGATATTTAAAAGAATTATATATGTCTCTTCTTAATTTTTAAAACCTACACAAACACCTTTAAATCTATACAAACATTTGACAATAATAAGTAATGTATATTTCATATGGCATTTAATGCGATTTTTTTAAAAAAAATCATTATCTTCCTCCTTTTAGTACAAACTTTTCTTGATATTTTAAAAAAAAATTATATATCTTTCTTCTAAATTTTTAAAACATTCACGAACACCTTTAAATATATACAAATATTTAACAATAATAAGTCATGTATATTTTATGTGATATTTGGGATAATTATGATTAAAAAAATTGCAAAAAACTCAATCAAATTGTCATATCAGTAAATCTATAAGTCAAATGAACACAACTGTGAGCCATAAAATCATTGAACCAACCTCATTCCAACAAACCCACAAGTCAAATGATCACCACCTTAAGCAATGAAATCATTGAACCAACTCCATTCCAGTAAATTCACAAGTCAAATGAAAAATTATGGGTTTCAAAAATCAAATTAAATTACCTCAACCAATAATCAATAATCCAATGAACAAAATCACCTAAATCAACTTCATACCAGTAATAACATTAAATCTAGATATATTTTAAAAATGAAAGAAAGGCGTGTAATTTCCTCAAACCTCATAAAGGATTCCTTGAATCTAGATATATTTAGAAAATAAAAAGTGAAAGTAAGGAAAAAAAAAAGCGAAAAGTGAGTTACTTATGAGTTGTTTAATAAGAAAAATAAAAATGTATCAAATATAAAATATCTTTCATTGAAAAACATGTTAAATAATGTTTTCTTCTATATTTTTTACATATTTTTTTCTTTTCATTTTCAAAAGATACACGGTCTCACTTATTTTTATTTTATTTGTGTTAAACACATGATTTAATTCCAATTTCATATTAATCCAAAATCATTTGTACACCATTCATATAGATTAAAATCGACAAAATATACTAAAATATGGATAATTTGATAATCTTATTATTGTAGTTCAATTTTGACAAAATTTGACACAAACGATCTGTATGATATGTAAATATAATTCAACGGTTGGATCCATAAAAATCACATTCTATATCAAGTTATATAAATGACATAATAATTGTTAAAGTTACATCGATATAATTTAATATTTTTCTATTATATATATATATATATATATTAATTAAAACTTATTAAATCAGTCTCTACATACGTAAAATAATATCATTTTTATTCCTACTATCATTAACCCCTTTACACATTCTTAATTTGATGATTATACACATAGCACATTTTTAATTTAGTTCCTATAGGCTTGGCACAATTTTAATTTTAACCAAATTAAGAAAGCACCACACTTATAAGGAGCACATTAAGAATGCACTACATTATAGGATTAAATTAAGAATGTGTAAGAGAACTAACGGTCAAAGGATGTCAACAAGGACCAAACCAGTAATGCTTGTACGTATAAGGACCAATTTAATAAGTTCTCACGTATAAGAACTAAATTGACCTTGTAATTTTAACGCTAAACTTTGTCACATCTTGTGCTAATCTTAGTCTTCTATAATAAAATTTTCATTGGCTTTAAAAAAATGTATAAAAACCAAATTGAAAATTTGCAATAACATAGAGACTAATTTATAGATTTAACCTATATCTTGTTATCTTTTATTATTTTCTAAAACACTACCAAACAAGAGTATAATAGTAAATCTTACTCTTTTCCTTTCAAGTTTATAAACATTGTCTTCCCTAAACCCATCAAGATGTCTTTTAAAGAAAAACATCATGACAAAGTCATAGAACTCCAAAGTAGACAATGTCTCGCATACGGTGACCCTAGCGATCTTGATATACTTGAGGTCAGAACATTGCACTAAAAGGAGGCCTGATTCACTCATGCATGCCACTTAATCTCAACTGAGAAATTGTTTCAATATGTCAAAAGTCTCACATGCTTAAAAGTAGATGTCAAATGTAATTTATAACCCTCTTCCCCTCAATCCACCTAAATGTCTTTTGAGAACAAAATTATGACATAATGATTGACCATTTTTAGTTTATTAGTTTTCTATTCTTCTTAGCTTATTTGAGCTCTCTTCGGCTCTTATTTTCTCACCTTAACTCAGTTTTGGTCTTAGATAAATAATTGGGCCTAATTGATAATTGTTGCTTATTTTTGGATTTTGTGCTTACTTTACCTATCTTCCTTGTACAGGACCTATAGGATTCTATAGAATTCCAAATAGAGCATATGGATACTTTTTGGTACATATATGCTGGCAAAGGGAGCTGAATTTTGGTGGGAAAATACCCAACTAAGGTTAGAAGCTAATGACCAAGAAATAACTTGGGAGATCTTTAAAACAATTTATTTTCCTGAAGATATAAGAAATAAAAAGGAGATGGAATTTCTAGAATTAAGACAAGGTAATATGACTGTAGCTGAGTATGCAGTTAAATTTGAGGAATTGGTGAGATATTTCCCTCATTACCATGGTATAGAAGGAGAAAGTTCTAAATGTGTTAAATTTTTAAATGGATTAAGGCTAGAAATTAAGCAAGCAGTGAACTATCAAGGGGTCCGTCAATTTCCTCAGTTAGTAAACATGTGTAGAATCTATGATGAGGACTCTCGAGCTAGGGCCTCTCATTACAAGAATATGGGGTCTATCAAGAAAAGGATGGGATACCGTTCAAATCAAAGAAAGCCATATCAAAAACGTCGTCTAAATGGTACAAATTTTAGAGTCCCAACTAACCAAGCTTCTTTCTATTTTCCTATAAGATGCTTTAAATGTGGAAAAACTGGACACTATGCTTCTACATGTTCAGTTGCAGATCCTAATCCTATATGCTATAAATGTAACAAGAAAGGGCATGTTTCAATGAACTGTCCTCTGAACCGTAAGAAAAAGGAAGAAGGGAACCAGAGCTATTCCCCAGAGAAGCCAAAACCTACAGGAAGAGTATTTGCTCTTAATGGAACTGAGATTTCTCAAATCTGAGAATTTAATCTAAGGTAAGTGTTTCATAAAAAAAATTCCTTTAGATGTATTATTTGAATCAAGAGTTACTCATTCTTTTATCTCATGCACATGTGCTCAAAATTTAAAACTTCCTGTATCCCCTTTAAATTTGTGAGACCTAATAGGTTTCCATGAGAAATACTGGAGGCAGAAAAAGGGTATAAAATATCATTAGTTGGGTAAATAACGATTAAGAATAAGTATCTTACCCATAAAGAAAGATGATTTTATGAATAAGTGGAAAAGAACATGGAAGCTTAGCAAAATAGATTTACTCTTAAGATCCATGAAGAATTGAAAATGTTTTAAAGGTTGCTTTTAGAATCAATTAGAATCATCACGAAAACCTAGTTATACTTTTATGCTCTAGTATGTTGCTAGAATATAAGAATAATACCTCTCACCCCTATCTAGGTAGTTGTGAAAATATTTATAGATGATATCCAAGATTGGAGAAGAGAATGAGAAATACATGAGGATTTTGTTACAAATTTTCAAGAATAGATCACTCTATACCTGATTATCTAAGTCTGAGTTTTGGACTGAGATTCTTAGGACATGTGATATTTCAAGGTGGTATAACCGTAGAAAGATTGTTTTAAAGTGAGAAAAAAAAAAACCTAAACCTATATTAAGGAATTAGAAATTTTCAGGATTTAGCAGAATATTATGAAATCATCAAAAGTTGGTTTAAGCTAGCCTTAGATCAAGTTGAGTTGTTAAGGAAAATTTTTTTATGGATACTCAGTATAAGAATAGGTTTTTAACTTCAACACTTAAGAGATTTGTTTTGAGGTAATATGAAGGGAAATTGTTGAATACTTATCATGAAAAAGTCAATATAGTAATTTAAGTAGAAAATTTTGGACGATATTTACATTGATGGATCTGTTAAAAAAGATTTGAGGATCTTAGTTTAAGGTGTAAGCATAAAAATTCTATAGATTCTCAAAAATTTTTTTGAGAGAAATGAATAAAAGAGTTAGT
>PYAF01003787.1:210974-232636 GCA_007407185.1 Glycine tomentella
TAAAAGTATTCTATGAACATAAGATTACATATCATGTATTTGATAATTTGTTATGTTAAAAAGTTGGATTGTTTGAATCTTTATTGTTGGATTTGAATCATATTTTTATGGTTGAATGCTTTAGTAAAAGTTAGGTAATATTTCATGTGTTGTTGAGTGGTTCTATCTACTTTGATCAAGTTCACATGTTGCTTGACGTTTTATGAATCTATATGAAACTTAAGGGCTTTATGATTTTGATGATAAAGTGTTGAAACTCTTGTATTGTTTAGTGTGTTATTGATGGATTCCAAGAATTTTGTTGAAACTTTAAAGTGGTTGAGTTCATGACTTATCTGTGAAGAATTTATGAAATTGAAGTATGGCTATATGCTTAGATGTTATGTAAAGCTTTATGTGATGATTAAAGAGAAGCTTTACGTGTTGTTTAAAAAGCATATGCCATGAAGGGTGAAAGATGTTGAGCTTGAGATGTATAAGAAGAAAATTAATTAAAGATGTAATAAAAGTAAATCATTCATGCATTTTCATATGCATATGCCTTGCGGGGGTTAAACCGTGGAGTTATTGCCTTGCGGGGGTTAAACCGTGGAGTTGTTTGTCAGATAGCTAAACTGAGTCCACACGTTCAAAGGAGTTATGAACTAAGGGGTAGTTGAGACAGTGAGGACACACCACCATGATGATCACATAGGTGGAGGTGACTATCCTATGCGCCACTGGGCTACCCCGACTGGATGGATAAGTTTGTGCCACTGGGATGGAACTATCTTGACTATGGTACCATTTAATAAGAACCTGAGATCTCAGTCATGCATCATATAAACAAGAGGAGCATACATCTCATGCATCACATGGTGAAAATGTGTATGTTGTTTTGTATACTGTATAAGTTATGTGGTCTTTTTATAATTAAGGTTTTATCCATTTGTGTTTATATATGTTTTATTCAAACTATGTTTATCATATGCTTACCCCATTTCCGTGTCTGTGGTTGACACCTATGATGACCCCAATTTATTTGGACGAGCAGATGAACAGTAGTAGCTGAGCATGGATGTTGGATTGAAGACATGTATGGATGTTAAGTTGAAGATGGGAATAAAGATGTTGTAATTTTTATTTTGTGGCCTATGATATGTATTTGGACTGTTTATTTATGGACATGTAACATGGACTGTTTTATATTCTAATTTGTATTGATGAACTGTATTTGTATAAACTGCGGTGAGGGAAAATCGTCTATGTTACGAACGAAAGGAAAAATCAAAGCAAGAAGAAAAGAAATTTTCGTGAAAAATTTACAACTAAAATCAATTAAATACAAAGCGGAAACAAAATTTCATCTAAAATCAATCAAGCACGAGAGAGCAAAGAGAGGCGTTACAGTTACTACCTAGTTTTCCTAAGTGAGAGTGTCATGTGGACACGCTTAGGCTATTGCCTGACGAATGATATCACTTTGCATTTGAGAGTTGAATCAGGTGCATGCATTATTCTAAACATAATTGATCTGAATTGTTGAAAAGTTGATGTCTAGTTTGTTAAATGTATGAAATGGATATATTGAGAATGATTGTGATTGTTGGTTATCATTTTCTTTCTAATTGTGATCATTTTATATATGTTGATCTAATAAACTCACCCTTGCAACTTTTACCATGTGGATTGGTACCTGTGATGATCGTGAACCTTTGTTCATTGGAGTAGATGAACAGCAGTAGGTGTTATTAGAGGGAATTCTTTTGTTGGAGTCGCCAAGCTGACGGATAAAGTTGGAATACATTTTGGGAGAGAGTTGTGTTTTATTATAAACTCTTCATTAGTTGGTTCCTTGATTCTTTTTGATTGACCATGTAGATCCCAAGTTTAGAAACATGTAAAAATTGAATTATGTTTTGATATGTGAATGATACACACACACACACACACACACATATATATATATATATTTGTGTGTTATCCGGTGAATGTATTATCATGAAAATTTTACCCATGTTTTCATAATTAAATTAATGAAGTTTTCATTTAAAATTAAAATTACATGTTTAGAGTAATGATATCATAGCGACAAGGTAGGTCATTACAATTATTTCTTCAGCTATTAAAGAGATATAAATAGGGATATACATGTCTTTTTAATACTTTGTATCTAGGATAAAAAATTGTCTCATGATTTTCTAAGTAACAACAATTATAGATTTTGTCTTGTTTTCATATGTTTGATTTGTGTTGCTCCTTAATATTTTTAAATCAAATGTGCAACAAAAAAATTTATTTTGTCATGTACCATAATTTTTAACGAATCACATGGATCCTTAGCGACATAAATTATATACAACATTTGATAAATATCGTAAAAATATATTAATAACGAATATTCATATTTTACGATATTTTAAAATATTGTAAAAAGTTAATAAAAACAATTTTCTTAAGTATCTCATAAAAAATGTTGTTAAAGATGTTTAACTCCTTGAATCATCACGTTTTATAACCAAAATTCTATTTTTCGTCTCACTTTATTTTAAAGAAGTTATGGTCAAACTTCATGTCTATGTTCCATGTGCAAGTTATAAAATTTGGATCACTGTCAATTTTAGTCGGTCAATGTCGTCGTTAGAAAAGTACTGTATTTTCTCGTATTTGAATGATTTAAAAAACTGCTGAAATATCTGTCTTTTTTAAATGAATTTAAATATTTTTTTATCTCTTTCTGAAATTAAAAGCATATCATTTTTAAATACTAAAAATAAATAAATATATTTAAAGTCATTTTTTAAAGATAAAAGTTGGAGACATTATATTTTTCACATATTAAAAACATATTTAAGTCTCATGTGTGCATGTATGTAAGAAAAAATAATTGATGCTAAATGTTAAACTTTTTTCACAATATTTGATAATTTTTATTTGAAATATAAAATTAATCAATTGAACTGTTTTTTAGAGAAATTAATTCAACTGTGAAACAATTTATATAATGTATTTGAACATATTTATCAAATTTCACATCAGATATTTATTGGTATATTTTACCTAGGAAAAAATATTTATTTATATTCTAAATAACATATTTTCTATATCAATAGAATAAAATAATGTCATGAAATATTGATTATTTTTATTTTTTAATCTTGATACACTTCATATGAAAAGTAAATTTATTGATTCAATCGGTTAATTTTATATTCTAAAACAATAAGTAATGTCATAAATAGGGCAATGCTAATATCCATTATAGTCTAGTTGATGTGCATTAGCACTCCACAAAAAATTTTGAACTAAAAATATTTGTTTTTTTATTTCTCAAAATTTAATTTAAGTATATTATCGTACTTTATAACTTAAAATAAAATATAACCATCAAATTAAAAGATCTCAATTATTTACACCATCATTACCATAACTTTGCTACCATGCCATAATCACCGTTGTAGTCACTACTATAATTGTCACCGCCGTCATGATTGTCATCACTATTGTCGCCACCACCATCGTCACTAACAATGATGGTGGAGGCAACGACAACAAATGTAACACCCTAAAATTTTCTTCTCAATTTATTTTCTTGCACGTGTAAAATTGCATTGTTAAGGACTAGACAATGAAAATTTTGCACTATGTAATTTTATTATATGTATGTGTGATTTAATTTATTCTCTGTATGATATTAATTGTATAAGTTTACTGTTATTTATATTTATTTTTAGTGTAAATAATTTATTTTATTTAGTTGGCAGCAATTTGGAAATTGTCTGAACAAAAATTTCATCTGTAGAGAAATTGCACCATGCATTGAGTGATAGTGTAATTTAATTATGCGTGAGTGTTCTCTGTGTGAGGTTCACTTTGGGTACACATATTCCCAAGAAGATTAGCATAATAACCTAGGCAATTAAGATAAGATTTACTAGTTTTGGTAAAAAGAAAAAATACCCATTTTTGGCAAATCCTATCCATTCCATTTTTGGTAGTTTTGCACAATGCAAAACTACCCAATTGAAGCATGGCTGGTCACATTGGAATATGGTCTAATTTCTAGTCATTCCAAATTAGTCACATTGGAAAATCCTATCCATTCCATTTTTTTATGTCAATTAGTCATTCCAAATTACATTTAACAAAGAGATAAGATTTCCACATCGAATTTTATTTTGGTCCAAAGCCATAATCTTATCTTAGGATTGTTTTTAAAAGCCAAAACTTGGTCATTCTCTCCCATTTTTCACAAGACATATTTAGAGGAAAGAAGGCTTATTTTTCTTCATCTTCCAAGAGTCTACATTTGTTCTTGAGCTTGGTAAGCTATTTCATCCTTCTTGTCGTACCCTTGTTCTTTCTTTTTCATCTTTCCTTCCTTCTCATGCATTGCGTTGACTTTGAAGCATCAAAACTTGAGTCACCAAGAGTGTTCATCTTGGACTGAGCTTGGACATTTCATGAGTTCATCAAGAGGTAAGGGGGATCTCTCCAACTCTTGAACCATATACTTGTTGTTGAACTTCCTTGAACATGTTGTTTAGAAATTTTCGAGCTTGCTGCCATGTCTTGAATCTATGTGCTGAGATATTTTCCTTGAGTTCTTGATGTCAAAAATGAGTTCTTTGCATATTAAAACATAGGTTTAGCCTTAATTTCACCTAAATCAGAGTTTCCTAGCAAAAGTTACAAATAAAACAAGTTTAAGGACTTTGGTAAAATGAAAAATCTGTCACGAATTTGGATTGAGAGTTACAGTGTTTGCTTCCTACTATCAAGGACATCTCATCTTCCTGGTCTGATTAGACCCCTCAGAAGCTGCATTTGCCATTAGGCATATGTTGGCTTCTTCATCATCTTCATCAGACGAGGTATCGTACATATCCTTCCAGGTACTCATTAGGCCCTTCTTTTCTTTAGTCTTGAAGAATTTGTTCTTAAATTGACTCTTCCCTAGATCTGGACATTCAGGCTTTAAATTTCTAGGCTTTTTGCACTTATAGAAAATTACAGAGCTTATGTCTTTATCCTTCTTTTCTTTGGGCATTCTTCTCGAGGAGTTTTTCTACTTGAGCCCTCCTTTGTTTCTCCACATCTTGCAGATTTTTCATGAAATAAAGGGGAGCTCATCTTGATCCGAGTCTTCTTAAGATTCATCATCAAATCACCTTCAAGAGTCTCCTCTTTTTCTAGGCAAAAATTGCTCAACATTTTCCTTACCATCAAGAGATCACCTTCCTCGGTCTCCACTACTGAGCTCTTCTTGTTCACTTGAAAACTCACTCTTTATGCCTCCATCCTCAAGCAAAATCAATGTTCTCTTGTTGGGACATTGGGAAGAAATGTGACCCTTACCAAGACACTTAAAACACTTGATGTTGCTTGATCTTGTTGGAGTTTGATCCCTAATTTTTTTGCTTGAGCTCTCCACCTTTTCTTCTTTATTTTTTACTTGAGAAACCTCCCTTTTAGACTTGTCTTTCTAGCTGGAAGTTGCAGCCCCATTGGTCTTGCAGAAGGAAGCTTTTCTCCTTTTTAGTTGTTGCTCCACTCTTTGAGCTTTGTGGACTAGCTCTTCAATTGTGGCATAAGAATGTAGTTCCATCACATCTTGAATTTTTCTATTCAACTCATGAAGGAATGTAGCCATGGTTGCCTCCACAATTTCAACCCTCATCATCATCAATTTCATCTCCTTATACTATTCATCAACACTCTTGTAACCATGAAAATGTCTTTGGAGCTTGTTGTGGACTTCTCATGCATAATAAGTGGGAACAAATCTTTCTATCAAGACAATCTTCAAGTCATTCCAGCCATTTATTCTTTGTCTCCTCAACCTGCTTATGTCCATTTGAGTTTGGTTCCACCACACCAAAGCATAGCCATCAAATTCTAGAGTTGCTAGAATCACTTTCTTTTCTTCATCAAATTGTTGGTATGAGAAAATTTGTTCTACTTTCATCTCCCGCTCAAAGTACTCTTCCGAATCATAAGTGCCAAGGAATTTTAGAATTTTTATTTTCACTCCACTCAATCCTTCATTCCTCCCATCTCTCTCTTTTCTCTTCAACCTCCAATCTTCCTCATCTCTATTTTGCCTCCTAGGATTGTGTCTCTTATTTTCTCTTCTATCATTATTTTCTCTCCAATCCTCCCTCTCATTCCTCTCATATTCATAATTTCCTCCATGAGAGGAAGCATAATCACCCATCCCCCTATTACCATGAGCATCTCCATCCACACTTCTAATGGGATTACTCCTTCTTTGGGTCTCCCTTTGTAACTCTTCAAATCTTGCATCCATTTTGGTTTGCAAGTCTTCCATTTGTTTTGTCATGGCTTTCATCAACCTAGAAGTCCTAGGTGACAAAGCCTCATCTCCTATTGAGTTCATCCTTCAAAAGAAATGGCTAGCAAAAAACACAAGTATATAAGGAAATTTTCACCACTCTCTAAGTGTTTGTCCCTCACACTCTTGTTTGCACACTTTATCTTGGCTCTTTCTTTAATGTTCTCTCTTGCCTTTTTCCACTCTGGCTTCTCTATAGTTCTTAAGAAACACTCTCAATCCAATCAAGCTTCTTTACTATAATGAAATAGGAAATAATTCTAGGCTAGACTCAAGAGTCCAAGACAAGAAAACTCTAAGACAAAACCTTGGAATTTTTAAGAGACAAGCAACAAAAACAAAATTTTGGAAAAGAACAACTCAAATTGGAATTTAATGAGACAACTCAAGGACATATATTGGCTGTACCAAACTGCACAGGGAGGATATGCTATGTAAATTCAATTGCTAAAAGCCAAATTTCATCAAATTTGCATGTCGTACAAGTTCACTTAATTTTGTGATTCAAAGGAAATTTGAACTTGTAGCTTTTGTAACTTTGATTTGCTTCTAAATTCTGTTTTTCTTTGTATTTTTCCAGCCACAATTCAATAAATTCTTTGGCTGTACCAAATTGTTTCTCTTTGCTCTTTTCTTGTTTCTTTCACCAAAATTTTTTTGTAAGCTTTTGTTTTTCTTTTGCACAAGTTCAAAAATTCTTAAAGAAATTCAATGAATCACTAAAAAAACAATGTATAACAATTGTAAAATTTGCTTCTAACAACTCAATTCAGTTTAGGCATGAGAGTAGAATCAAAACAAGTGGTCATACAACACAAAAAACACTACTAACAAAAATTGACAAGAATCAAGACTAGAAAATTAGAAAAATATCAAGAACAAATGAAGAACATGAACACATGAAATCACTAGAAACTTGAAGAACAACACAAGGATAGGTGGCGGAATCACTACACAAGCCAACACCACTAGAATTTTTCACAAAAATACACAAGGAATAGAAGAAGATTTATGGATTTTTTGATAGGTGCAGTTTTTTACCTTTGACGAACTTTTAAAAACTGAACTTGAAGAAGAATTCCACAAGGATTAGGCTCTAGATACCACTTGATGTATGGCTAAACCCATTAGCCATTAGTTTTCCCAAACCTACCTTGTAATGAAACCCAATCTTCAAGAAAACCTCAAGAAAACAAGCACCATGGGGCTGTTTAGAAGTTTTTATTTTCAGCAATGGAGGATGGAAGAAAGATTAGGGATGAAGGTGGAAGACACCATGGAGAAGCTCTCCAATAAGTCTAGGAAGAATCACCACAATAGCTTGAAGCCATTGATAAAAAAACAAGAGGTTCTTGAACAAGAACAAGAGAGAAACTCTCACACAAATTTCAGATTTGTATTCATGAACCAAAGTTAGTTACATTCACTTTTGGGCAGCCATATATAGCCCACGAAATTACAAGGTAAATGCAAGGGAAATGCAAATTGAAATGAAGCTTGTAGTGCACACTAAAGGAGCCTAAGGCAAGCTTAATTAAGCTTGTGGTGCAAGCTTCCCTAAGTGACCATTGGCTGTCCTAATTTTGTGAAATGGTGCAGTATTTTAGCTTCTAAGTGCAACCAACAAGTTTACTAAGTTGCTACACAAATTACACACAAATGCACCTACACCTCTTTACACAAATGCACACTAAAAAGCCTTTTTGTTGTTTCTACTTTTGCTTCTAAAAAGTCCTGGAATTTATGGATTTAAATTGGACTTGAGACATCAAAATCCATCCCTTGTTATCCTTGAGTTGGTGTGCTTCATGCTTGTCCAAATTATCCTTGATGTGGTCTTGAAGTGCTTGAGTTCTAGCCCTTGTCATGGATCCTTTAAAACTCATCAAAGGAAGTGTTTCAAGCTCTCCTTCTAGACCTTTAGCTTGCAATGGACCTCCATCACAAGGAAAAGAGGCATTTTGGTTGAGAGTCACGGAAAATTACAACAAGTTTGGAGGTGAACTACGCAAAAGATAACTGAATCAACTGAAATCAACATGGCAAAAAATTAATCTGGGCATGAAAAATTCAAGGGTCATTACAAGCAAGCAGTATCACTGAAGAAAAGTGGTTGCACAGATAACGTTTTCATGCTTGATGCATATGCCATATGGAAGGAAGACGAGGGAGGCGATTTTGGTTTAGAACATGCTTGGCGATTTCTGAAAGATCAACCAAAATGGTTAGCCCAGTTTCCTTAAAGTTGTTTTAAAAGGACGAAGATTTCCACAACTGGGGCATATTCATTGTCATCTAATCCAGAAACACAGGTCGAAGATGCCGAAGCTGACACACTGTCTCCAATTGCCCATCCAATGGGGCAAAAGGCAGCCAAAATGAAGAGCAAGGGGAAAGGAGTAAGAACATCTACCAATGTTGTGGACCTGACTGGTGTAGAGGAAGCAATGAGAGAAAGAAATGTTGTGAACGCCAAACTAGTAGTCTTACGGGAGAAAGAACTAGAAAAGGAGTATTACGACATTCTAATGAAAGACACATCTACAATGTTTGAAACTCAACTCGAAGACCATCAAGCCTTTTGTAAACTAATTAGGCGTAAACTAGGAATGTAGTATTTATTTGTTAGGTAGTTTTAATTTGTTGTAACCATATTTTAATTTGATTTAAATAATAAACTAGCCATTATAAAATTAGCCGTTATAAAAAGGCCATTATAAACTAGCCATTATAAAAAGGCCGTTATAAAACTAGTCGTTGCATAATTTGCTATTCAATTGTTCAATTCTCATTCGTTGTTCCACATCTCCTACAATCATTCATATAATTGATCGAAATAATGCATTCGATAGAGTTTGGAAACAAACTGTTTATGAAACACTTGATGACGATAGTGATGAACAAATACTAAGCTACTTACATGAGATGCAACATCAAGGAGGCAACAACAGTCAACATAGAAGGCCTAGAAAAGTCATTAATCACAATCGTGAAGATAGACATCTACAATTGATGAATGACTACTTCTCAGAAAATTCGGTTTACACAGAGACTCAATTTCGATGCAGGTTCTGAATGTGGCGACAATTGTTCAACCGGATTATTAACGCTCTTAGTAACCACGATGAGTATTTCCAAATAGACCTGATGCTGTTGGTAGAATAGGTCTTTTGTCATTGGAGAAGTGCACTGCTGCTATTCGTATATTGGCATACGGATCACCTGCTGATTGTGTGGATGAGTACATTAGTATTGGCGGATGCACTGTAACTCAATGCTTACAGAAATTTGAATTGGGTGTCAATGAGATATTTGGAGAAGAGTACTTGAGAAGACCCAAAACAATGACGTAAACTGCCTACTACAAATCGGAGATGCACGAGGGTTTCTAGGTATGTTAGGTTCTATTGGTTGCATGCATTGGGAGTAAAAAAATTTTCTAGTTGCATGGCAGGGTCATTTTCGTAGAGGTGATCATCGCAAACCCACAATAATACTTGAAGTAGTTGCTTCACAAGACTTGTGGATTTGGCATGCATATTTTGGAGTTGCGGGTTCAAACAATGACATTAATTGGGCCACATTTGTGAAGACCATACCAATGCCACAAGGTCCGAAAAGGAAATTATTTTCAAATTTTCAAGAAGTAGTGAGAAAGGATGTTGAACAAGCATTTGGTATGCTCAAATCTCGATTCACAATTATATTTGGTCCATCGTGTGCCTGGAACATGGATATAATGATGGATATAACATGCATTATATTGCATAACATGATCGTCGAAGACGAACAAGATACATTTGGTGGTAATGTCGATGTTGATTATGATCACATAGATAATCATATTTCAAATGTTGAAGTATCTCGTGGTGCTCCTCCTGACTTTGCTACATACTTGCAAACAAGACGCGTTATGCATACAAGAGGAATTCATCAAAAACTTCGAGCAGACTTGGTGGAGCATATTTGGGAACGTTATAGTCACGAAAATAACAAAATTTGATTTTTCTTTAAAATTAATTACTTACACTTTTTTATTATCAAATTTATGTATTTTTCATTTAATTAACATTTAGTTATAAATAAAAATTATTTAAATTTTCTCATTTCTTAATAATATTCATATGTTTTTTCTTCCATGCTTTATTAAATCAATTTAATTACTTAATTTAATAAAATTTAAAAATATTTAAAAGTGGGTTCCTGGTGGGACCCATTAAAAGTTATCTAAGATCTCAAAATGAGATCTACTACTAAAGAAAAAAATGCAACAGATCTTAAGAGATCTTCAATTGTTCAATGTGAAATATTGATTCAAAAACTTCTTGACACATCTTCTTTGGGTACACATTGCAACTCCCCAGATGAATCACACTGGAATGAGAGGGATCCAAAGGTTGTGCAGGTGTAGGATTGTACAGTTGAGGATGACTTAAAGGAATTAATTGTTACTACCTATACCAACAAGATGTATCTACTTTTTGTTGCCTATCACTTTTACGAACTCCACAGTTAAACATGCTTAGCTTAGAGTAGTAATGGGATGGGTGATCTTCTAGTAAGTTTCCAATAAAGTGTGTAAGTGAGCACAAAACATGTTAAAAAGGAAATCGTCTCCACAGGGACTTGAGTTACTCGGTTTCTCCAAATAAAAGTAAACATTTCAATAGTTATGTACAACAAATTTAATCGAAATCTCATGGGTTTAACAAAAATAATGAAAGTACCAAAAACAACAAAAATAACAGAATTAGTACGTTGGGAATATGTAAAATTACGAAAACAAGTAAAAATGAATTTAATTAATTCAAGAGAAATGTAGGATTGGATTTCATTGTTCATACCCTCAGTATCCAAATAATATTAATACACATGAATCATTTTCTGATATCACTGATGCACACATTAAATCATCCCGAATCGATTCCTCACATTCGATAATCCTAAGAATATTTACCAAATATCAATTCCTCACATATGAAATAAATATCCCAATATTACAATCATAATCTCGTGCTATTTGCAATCAAAATGTTATGCTTTATTCCTAGCAACATTAAGTAAATAGTAAATTCATTCGGTTCAAATTATAAGAGTACTTTCTAGTCAAACATAAAATCCAATTCATGAAACTAGTGATCAAATAGAATCAAGCATTACGAACAGAATGAAATTACCAATAATGAATAGAAAAGATTCATATATATATATATATATATATGTATGTATGTATGTATATATAATATCAAAAGAGATACATGAGGGTACGAAGATTATATCCAATCCTTCAGAGAAACTAATCAATCATTGTGTAGAGCACAAGAGCAACAAAAGAAATGATGAAGGATGTGATCCACAGTCAGTTCTCTACAGCTCTAGCTCCACTTTTTCTCTCTTGAGATCCTTGCTCTCATTTCTTCCTCTGGTTTATGCACTCTGCACTCTGCTCCCTCGCTTCTTGTTGTTGTGCATGGTTTTTAAATGAAATGATCTAATAGGTGCTAGACCAACTCACCCAGGCGAGTGTTACTTGGCTAGGTGAGTTGCTTCCTTAATGCTGAAGTTATGTCACTCAACCAGGCGAGTTGATTGCTAGCCCAAGCAAGTGACACTCTGAAATTCTTCATAATAACCCTTGGTGCTCTTCATCTTGGCTTGATTTCTAGATCCAACAAATAACCATCAAAACAAATGAAATGCATGGATGAATCTTCCATATTTAAACAAAAACATTTATAAATGTACAATATATAAAACAACTAGAATCAAAAGAGAAGTGGCATTCTAATCTGAAAAATAACTAAAGTATGACACTTATCAACTCCCCCAACCTAGAATCTTGTTTGTCCTCAAGAAAAATATAGAAAGAAAACTACGAATAACAAAGTATAAGTAAAATATAAAATGCTTCAATATTGCTACACCAAAAACTATGAACATAATTTGTAAAGAATCAACCTCCAAAGTGATCAAAACAACATTTTCCAAACACTCAACAATGAGAAATGAAGGCACAAAAGATGAAATTCATAGAACCAAATGAGATTAAGATCAATTCGCACTTTTGTTTCTTAAGAACATCATAGAAAACACCTGATTCACTCAAACAGAGGAAAATCTCTCAAAGTTTTATAATTCTCACACAGGCAAGTGTTTCATCTCAATTCCAACACTGATATGTCATAAATCAATTTTGCAATTCATTTCCCATCAAAATCATCATGGATCATTAAGACTTTTAGGGTTGGGACTGGCTTGAAAGAAATCTTGATTTTTTGGATATTCAAAAATACCTTGAGAATAAGAGAGAGAAAAAAAAAAAACAAGCTAGCAACTCAAATGAATAATCACTTCCTATCCCTTCCCTTTTCAACAAAGTTGTCAATATTTCCTATACCAAAATGCTAACTAATAAAATTTACAACAACTCTGTACAATTTAGAACATAATGTACATAATTCATACATTTATTTATTCACAAAGAACTTGTTTCCCTTTTCTTTTTCTTTTCTATAAAATATTTAATTTACATGAATAACCACATTAAAAAACGAAGTATTTTCATCACAATAGCCACAAAATGATAGAAATCCCCAACAAAACACCTTTGCTCTCCTAACCTATGGTAAGGTATGAAACTTTTATCCTAGGTTAGTGTTCCAACAAGATATCAAGTGTTTCGCTCAAAGGGCTTTGCAAATGGTGAAACAATATACATTGGGATAGCTTTTTTGCCAATGGCTTAAAATGTATAAGAAAGAAAGAAAAAAAATACTTAAATCATATCCATGCATCATATGTTATGACAATGAAAAATTCATGCAAAATCAATTGTAGAACACATCAATGAGGACACTCAATGTAAAATCTGTGGTTGCACATAGATACTATGGCTTAAGCCATTCATTGTTTTTCATTCTTAATGTTTCCAAAGATTACTTTGTTGTGTTCTGATCCAACTCAATAGAAAGTTTCAAAATCACCGACTGCTGCTTCTTTCCAAAACATGTTATGTCCAAAAGCAATTTATGTTTAGTCCCAAAAAGAGTTATATATATTCTACAACTATGCTAATAGAACAAAATATTCACTAATGTGTACTACTGAAAAGAGGGAAACCTCTATGTACAGAAATCAAAGTGCACGCATAAAACAGTCAAAATCACAAAAGCGCGTTAATATCCAAGCAAAAATCCAAAATAGTAAATAAGGTAATAAAGTACTAAAGTTTAATACAAAGCGATAAACAAACATAATGACAAGCTCACAAATTTTTTATGATCATTGTTGAGGAGCTCAGTCTCCTCCAATTTAATAATCAATAGGATTTGTCATGTCTTCATCCTCATTTGTTCTTCCTCCTCCTTTGTCATTTGTAGCTCCTTGGTCATCTGTAGGACCTGTCTCCTCCTAAAAAATAGGCCTATCTCCAAGCCATCCAATGATAGCCCTAAATTTCTTTGGGGTGGGCTAGGGGTATTAAAAACACTTAAGTTTCATCAAAAACCAATTATACATATGAAACATGCAAAAATACAAACCCATTAAAAGAATAGATAACATGTAAAAACATGACACAACACTAGAATATTTAAAACACAATTTCACACTAAATATAGACACATTTAAAACTATACTCAACCTACAAATTGAAACATATACACTCAAAAGCATAATTTTCCAATAAATACTCAAAAGTAAAGTTCATAAATAATATTCAGACAAATAAGACATAAAATTCAGATAACACAAATTAAGACAGTTTATAAATACTAGGTTGCCTCCCAGGAGCGCTTCTTTAACGTCTTTTAAGTTGGACACCTTTGTTATGGCTCAGGCTTCCTGCAATTGGACAAAAGTGGTGAGTCAATGGCTTCTATGTTCTTCAAAATTTTCAACAGTTTCTTTTCTTCTTTAGAAAGACTTGAATTAATGATAACTAGTTTTGTGAATCATCGGCAAGAAAAACATATTTCAAATGTGGAGTTAATGCTTTTAGATCCATCTTTGATTCTTCACTCTTCTTTTCCTCTATCAATTCTTCAAAGAGAGATTGGTGGTAAGGAATTTCCTTGAAAGCATCTAGTTGTTGGAGACAAACTGAACTCTCATTTTCTTCAAATTCGCTTATGTTCTTAAATGCTTTAGTCAATGTTTTCTCTAAACAATCTTTTCTTTGGATCAACCTCTTGGAGTCAGAAATCACTTTATCCAAGACATTCACTCTAAAACACTCCATTGGTTCCTTTGGGTTAACCTGTGTGTTTGCTGAAAAAGATCCACTTCCATGCTCAGACAGGTTGTTTTGCAAGCTGTCCAACTTGAACTTCAAGATTTTAAATGGAAGCATCAGTGTTCTTTTGGTTTGTGATGGACATCTGCATAAATTGAGTTAGAGTATCTTCCATTTTTACCTTTTGTCAAGTTGAGCTTCTTGTTGTTGTGGTGGTGGACCCCTATTTGAACGACTTGTATAATAGTTGTTAGAATGACCTGCATAAGAAGAGTTAGTGGGACCATAATATGCATTATTATTTTGCTACCTTTAGCAATAAGGCTATTTGAACGTAAGCCATCTCTGTAACTTGATAATTTCCTTGAAAGTTTTGTTGAGGTCTGGTTTGATTCTGCAAATAATGGGCCTCCTCTTCCTGTTGGCAATCACCAAGTACTAAACAATGGTCATTCTGATGATCACCACCACAGAAATCAAATCTTAGAACTTGTTGAATTTGATGAGCTTGGTGCGTTTTCTGTGATTCGCCTTGCTAAAATTGTTGAGGAAGTTGGCCTATATGTTTTGTTAATTCCTCTATTTGTTGAGTCAAGAGTTTATTCTGAGCTAGAATTGCATTCTAGGTATCCAACTTCATTATACCTTTCCTTTGAACCGGAGCCCAATCATGGTGACTCTGATAATCATTGGCTGTTATGGAGTCAATGATCAAAACTTCTTCTTCAAGGCTCTTAGACATCATAGTACCTCCATTTGAGGCATTAAGAATAATCTTTGTCTGAGGTCTCAAACCACTGTAGAAAATATGTAGTTGTGTAGCATCATCAAAACTATGGTTTGGGCACCTCCCTAGTAAAGATTTGAATCTCTCCCATGTCTCACAGAGAGGTTCATCAGACCCTTGGGAAAAGTAGCAATGGCTGATTTTGCACTAGTGAATCTAGATGGAGGAAAGAATCTCACAATGAACAGGAAAAGCATCATCAAAACTTTTGTTTGGATGTGATTAGAGCCATGTCTTTGCTTTACATGTCAAGGAGAATGGGAAAGCACTGAGGTAGACAGCTTCAACATCTTCATGAAAAGCTCCCATAATACTGCATAGCTCCATGAAGGTGGACAAATATGTGTATGGATCCTCATGATCCATTCCAACAAAAGGGTGTGAAACAATCAAACTAAGCAATGTTGGCTTTAACTCCACAACCTTGTTACTGAAAAGAGGAATGACTATGTTGTTGTAATGCTTTGGTCCTTGTTGATAAGCATAGTCACCAAGAGTCATCCTTGGTGGTCTATTTCCTTCTCCTCCTCTATCAGCCATAATATCAATTACAAGTGGCTTTTCTGGTGAAGGAGAATCAATAGAAGAAGATTCACCTGGTGGCTTTTATTCGTGGCTTGTTTCTTTTTCTTCATGTTCTTCCTTTCATTCTTGTCAATTTTTGGATCAAATAGCGATTTATCTGTAGGAAATTTACCTCACATAAAGGAAAAAAGAACAAACTACAATAAATCGTAAGTACCGAGGTTAGCAAAAATAAAATATATAAAGAGAGAATTTAAACAAAATCAAAATAAGAAAACAACTAAAGTAATGAAAATGGCCTATTAAACTTAAAAATTAAATCCAAAAAAACTTAGTGAGTGACTCAAGTCCCCAGCAATGGCGCAAGAAACTTGTTAGATATTGGCAAGCGTACCAATGTCGTCGCAAATTACAAATTTTATAAAAGATATTCTCTCCATAGGGACTTGAGTTACTCAATTTCTCCAAGTAAAAGTAAAAGTTCAATAGTTATGTACAACAAATTTAATCGAAATATCATGGGTTTAAAGGAAATAATGAAAGTAGTGGAAACAACGAAAATAATGGAATTAGTGTGTCGGCAATACGTAAAATTACAAACACAAGTAAAATGTATTTAAATAATTCAAGAGAAACGTATGATAGAATTTCAACGTTCATACCCTCAGTATCCAAATAATATTAATACATATGAATCATTTTCTAACATCATTGATGCGCACATTAAATCACCCCGAATCGATCCCTCGCATTTGAGAATCCTAAGAATATTTACCGAATATTGACTCCTCGCATATGAAATAAATATTCTAGCATACATTCATAATCTCGTGCTATTTGCAATCAAAAATCGTATACTTTATTCCTAGCAACATTAAGTAAATAGTAAATTCATTCAGTTCAAATTCTAAGAGTACTTTCCAGTCAAACTTAAAATCCAATTTCATGAAACTAGTAATCAAATAGAATCAAGCATTATGAACAAAATGAAATCACCAGTAATAAGTAGGAAAGATTCATTATATAAAAATTATCAAAAGAGATACATAAGGGTACGAAGTGATGAATGATGCGATCCACGATTACATCTCTGCAGCTCCAACTCTACTTTGTCTCTCTTCTCACTCCTAACTTCATGTTTCTTCCTCTGGTTTCTTGCTCCCTCTCTGGATTCTTGTTGTTGTTCCTGGCTTTTAAATGAAATGATGCAAGAGGTGCTGATGGAATGTCACTAGCCCAGGCGAGTTGGTTCCTTCATGCTGAAGGAATGTCACTAGTCGAGGTGAATGACACTCAAATTCTTCATAATAACCCTTGGTGCTCTTCATCTTGGCTTTGTTTCTGGATCCAACAAATAACTATCAAAACATAAGAAATGCATGGATGAATTTTCCATATTTAAACAAAAACATTTATAAATGTACAATAAATATACAATAAACTAGAATTAAGGGAAGTTTATAAGAAAAATACTAAAATCAAAATGTAAGTGTTCTAATCTCAAAAATAACTAAAATATGACACTTATCATTGGACACGTGGAATAACCAAAAAGCACAATGTATAACTAATAATGATTGCCAAATCATTCCAAAACAAATAAACTAGGATTAATTCTGCAGTACATGAATAACCTAGGTCAACTCAAAGATACAACTCAATTTGGTTCCGACTTCAATTCACTTATAAACAATAGGGCAAATTTCAACAAACAGTTTGCAGACAATAAACGAGAATTGCAGAAACACAAAAAAAATGCAAAAAATGAAAAAACTGACAGAGTTTATGAAATAGGTTGTGAAATAGATTTATGGGTATCAATCAGATTCACCAAACCAAGCAATTCGAATTATCACAGTTCTATAGATAATGATCATATTATGAAAGTTCAGTCACTGTCATTAAAGGTAGTTCAATCGAATGAATCCCTAAATTCATTGAAATCACAAATCAGATTAAAATATCATCCAAACAATCTATGATTAAATTCAAAATTAGAAAATGAATCCATAACTTAATTTATTTTCAATACTCGAAAATAGGATTAAAGAATAAGATTAACATTCACGTAGAATTTGAAATACTAAACCAGAACTCAAATTCCTCCTTACTTGGACTGGATCCTTAGATTGATTGATTGTTTAGCCTTCGATGATCATCACTAGTCAAGAGAAATAAAGTTTGTGCAAGAAAAGAAAAGAACAGAGTTGAAAGTATGAAGAATAGTTGAGAGAAAAGGAGAGAGAAGAGTTTTATCTTAAAACTTGCACAAGTAGCTTCTAAAATTTGTTTTGTACAAAATGAAAGTAACTCACTAACTAACTAAGTACAATAATATATATAGTGACTGAACAGAAGGAAAGGATGGGCCTTAATTAGGCCCATCTAATATATCCAATTAAGCTAATTACACAAAGCAAAGCCCAATTTCCCAACCCAAACTCCAAGTGCAAAGGTTATGAATTTCAAGACAAAAATGATCCTCAAAGAGGTAGAATTTACCCAAGTTTATTTCTGACAAAATTGTAGCTCTTTTCCTTAGCTTTCCAGGGACTACTTATATATTCTCCATTTTCGGTTTTGTAGCATTCTATAGGTATTGCAGAAGAAAGATAGGTCAAGTAAGCACAAAAACCGAAAATAAGCAACAATTATCAATTAAGCCCAATTTTTTGTCTAAGACCAAAACTGAGTTAAGGTGAGCAAATAAGAGTCCAAGAGAGGTCAAATATGACAAGAAGAAAAGAAAAATAATAAACTAAAAATGCTCAATCAAATTCCCCCACACTTTATCGTTTGCACTCCTGGAAAAAACTAAAAGAAAGACTAAAAAAAACTAAAGTAAAACCACAAACTAAAAAAATGGTATGAACAAGGTACAAATATTTTCCACTGGATTCTAACAATGCACAAAAGTGAGACAGATGGAAAATGGAAGAATGGTATCAAGGTAACAAGCAATCCTTCAACACATGATCACAAAATGCAAAGTGGAAAAGTAGTAAAGTCAAAATTAAGAATGTACCATGGTAATAGAAATCTCTCAAAGAACACTCAACCTCACCAAATGTGTATGGGTTTGTGTTGACCCTCAAACACCACATATAACCAGAACATCCAAATTTTGACAAGATTTTAATCCATTCAACTTGAACTACATATGCATCAAAAGATCAAAAGGACTTTTATTAGTTTGTAATGTATGGCTTAGGTAAGGGTGGATATGACAAGGATATTTAGGCTAAATGCAAGGGAAAAGAGGGGCAATTGGGAATAAGCCAACAAGCAAAAAGAGGGATAGAAACAAAGAAACAAATTGGAGAAAAACAAAATCAAAATAAAAAGAACTTATAAGAATGAAAAATGAACCACAACACACATATTGCATTTTTTTTCTTCATTTGTTATTTATTTTCTTTTTCTTTATATACTCCCCATTTTTTCATCTTTTATTTTTCTTTTTTTTTTCTACAAGTCACACGAAAATGAAATGACAAAAATAAAGGAACTTTTACAAAAACAAACTACAAATCCCCCACACTTGTTTGAAACCCACTCCCAAAACAATTCCAAGACCCCTTTTCTCCCTAAAGCTTAGGACAACATGGTTTGCCGCTTTTTGGCTTATAATAAGCTACAAAATGAAAGAAAGGGTTAAAGGCTCAAAGAGGGCTACAATGGATATCAATGCAAGGTAGGTTTATTTGGATAGTGCCTAAAAGAAAGAAGGCCTAAATCATCTCAATCAATGCATGCGCAACAAGAAATGACAAGAGAGGCAAGGCAAAACCTAGAGTAATCTAGCACAAGGGTGAAAAAACACATGAAAGAGCATGAACGATAATAGTGGAATCAATCCACGAAAGTCCAAAACCTTACAAGGCATAATTCTATCACACATGATCCACCTTTAATTTTATTTTCCAGCCTACTTATCACTTTAACAATTGGAACAAAGGTTCAAATCAAGCATGAAACCTCTCAACTAAAAATTGTACATTGATAAGCGATGTCGTATCTCTTCAAAATAATTAAACTACGCTAATTCTGTAGCACAGGATTAACCTAGGTCGACTCAGAGACACTATCAATATGGTTCCAACTTCAATTCACTAATAAACAATAGGAAATTTTTATCAAACAGTTTACATGCGATAAGTAAAAATTGCATAAAACGTATAAACTATTGCAAATTGATAAGAGGTAATGCAAAACAGATTAAAGAGCATCAATCCAATTCACCAAACCAAGCAATGGTAATTATCATAGTTCTCAGATAATGATTCTATTATGAAAGTTCATTCAATTTAATTAGAAGCAGTTCAATCGAATTAACTCCTAAATTAATTGAAATCACAAACCTAATTGAAATATCATCAAACTAATCTGTGATTAAAATTTGAAATTAGGAAATGAATCCAAAACCTAATCTATTTTCAATCCTAAACACATTCATAATCATGAAAAATGAATAGAAGATTAAAGAAGAAAATGAACATTCACACAGAATTTGAAATACTAAACCAGAACTCAAATTCCCATTTGCTTGGAATGGATCCTTGGATTGATTGACTGTTTAGCCTCCCATGATCATCATCAATGAAAGCCCCACGAAATTAGTGCTCAAAAGTAGTGTAATATTCACTCACTAATTTCACTAGCATATAGTGACTAAGTCAGAAGGAAAGAATGGACCATGAATAGGCCCATCTATTTTAATTAATTATGCTATTTACACCAATAAAAATCCAACTCACAGCCCAAAATTCAAGTGCAGTGATTTTGACTTCGAAGCCTAAAATGACAAACTTGTAGATCTTTTCGTTATCTTTCCAAGGACTACTCATATTCTCCATTCGGAGTTCTGTAGAGCTCTATAGGTCCTATACAAGGAAGATAGGTCAAGTGAGCATAAAATCCGAAAATAAGCAACAATTAGCAATTAAGCCCACTTGATTGCCTAAGACAAAAACTAAATTAGAATGAGAAAATAAAAGTTCAAGAGAAGTCAAATAGGATAAGAAGAATAGAAAAATATTTAACTAAAAACGCCCAATCAAAATATCCCACACTTAAACATTTGCACTCCTGGGCAAAACTAAAAGAAAGACTAAGAGAAAAATTCAAACTAAAGTAAACCAAAAATTAAAAGAAAGGTATGAACAAGGCACACACATTTTTCAATGGATCCTAACAATGCACAAAAGTGAGAAAGATGAAAGATGGAAGAATGAGGTAACAAACAATCCATGAAAACATGATCACAAAGTGCAAAGTGAAAAAGTAGTCAAGTTAAAATTAAGAATGCACTAAGGTGATAGAAATCTCTCAAAGGACAACACTCAACCTCACATAATGTGTATGGCTTGTTTGCACTCAAACACCACATGTAACTAGCACATCCAAATATTGACAAGACTCTAATTCATTCAACTTGAAATACACATGCATCAAAAGATCAAAAGGACTTTATTAGTTTGTAATGAATGACTTAGGTAAAGGGTGGATAAGAAAATGATATTCAAGCTAAAACTAAGAGAAAATAGGGGCAATGGTGTAACACCCCAAAATTTTGAAGAAGAACAATTTCTGGGGTGAAATATTAATTAGGGGTAGTACAAAAGATATAGGGCAAATGACGATTATGCCCCTGAACAATTTCAGAAATGACGATTATGTCCCTAGGGTGAAAATGACAATTTTACCCCTAGACAATTTTAGAAATGACCAATATGTCCCTAGGGTCAAAATGACCATTTTGCCCTTAGATATTTTTGAAATGA
>PYAF01003787.1:232736-278652 GCA_007407185.1 Glycine tomentella
TGTGGGTGACTTTCCTGTGCACCACTGTGACATCCTGACTGATCATGCAAGTTCTGGACCAGTGATTGGGGCTATCTGACTGTGGCCACTGATGTTGATTTTTATGAGAAACTGAGATCTCAGTCATGCATCATTTAAATAAGAAACCATGCATCATTAATCATATATTTGTTCTATAAATGTTATTTTATGATACACACATATCTGCTGTTCAATTTAAATCTGTTATGTATCTGATATGTTATTCTGTTTCCTATCGATTATCTAATTATGTTTATTAAAATACTTACCCGAGTTGTGTCTGTGGTTGACACCTGTGATGACCCCAATTTATTTGGGTGAGCAGAAAAACAGTGAGCTGAGGAAAGCATTAAGGAAGAAGCTGGATGTCTGTGTGCTGTTGGATGACTGTATGCTTTAGCTGTGACTGTGATTTCTGTTTGTTTGTATTTGTGCCACGCTGTATTGTAAGGGACTGTTTATATAAAACTATTTGGACTGTACTCGGCTGCTGATAATTCAATATGTATTAATGAATTTTATTTGCATGGTCGTGGTGAGGAAAATCATTTATATTACAGACAACTCGTAAACTTGGAAAGCAAAGCGAAAAGAATTTTGAAAAATATTTGTTCTAATCAAATTTTAATAGAAAGTGGACACGTAATTTTATCTAAAATTAATCAAGCACAAGTGGGTAAAGAGAGGCGTTACAAATGGGAGCAATCCAACAAGTTAAAAGAGGGGTAGAAACAAAGAAATGAAATTTAAAGGAATTTATAAGGATAAAGTTGAACCACAACAACTTTTATTGCATTTTTTTTCTTTTTTGCTTGTACTTCTTTTTCTGTGTTTATACACAATTTTTTCTTTGAACTTTTGCTTTTTAAACTCTTTCTTTTCTTTTCTTTTCTCATTTTTTTCTTCCAAATCAAAACAAAACAACTACACCCCACACTTGCTTGAAACCCACTCCCAAAACAATTCCAAAGCCCTTTCTCCATGGTTTTCCATTTTTTTTAGTTTGCAATGAGCTATACAAGAAAGAAAAGGCTAAAGGCTCAAAAAGGGTGACAATGGATATCAATACAAGGATAGGTTTATTTGGCTAGTGGATAAAAGAAAGAAGGCCTAAATCATCTCAATCAAAGCATGTGCAACAAGAAATATCAAAAGAGACAAGGCAAAACATAGAGTAATCTAGCACAAGGGTGAAATCACACATGAAAGAACATATCACAAAGGCTCAAAAGCTCACAAGGCATAATTCTATCACACATAATCCATCTTAAATTCTATTTCTCAAGCCTACTTATCACTTCAACAATTGCAACAATGATTCACATTAAGCATGAAACCTCTCAATCCAACCAAAATTTTTACATTTCTCACAATTTATACAAGTGAGAAATCCTATGAAAACATGAAAAAAGTGCCTAAATTCTATTTTTTCTGAATGTAAAAATAGAATAACAACAAAAGAAAACAATCACTACAACACAATAACAGAAACAACAACAAAAACAAACAACAGAAACAAAAAAACAGACAGAATACAGAAAGTAATCAGAAACAGTAAAAACAGACAGAAAATAGAAACAGATAACAGAAAATAGACACAGATAAACAGAAAACTAAAATACAAATTTTGTAATCCTTCACCCCACACTTGAAATGCACATTGTGCTCAATGTAAGCATGCAAAGAAATGCAAACAAACAAAGAGACAACAAATAAAAGAAGGGAAAAGGAAACTCCACAAATGTCATTCAAGACACATCTTCACACAAAATTGGCAAGACCAAAGAGATGTATGCCACAAGCTCCTCCTCCACTTGAGGGTTCTCATGAAATACTTTGAGTTAGTGACCATTGACCTTGAAGACTTTGTCGGTAACTTCATTTTTAATCTCAACTGAACCTTGGGGAAAAACATTAGTAATAACAAAAGGTTCATCCCATCTAGATCGAAGTTTACTGGAAATAAGCTTAAGGCGAGAGTTAAACAATAGAACTTTTTAGTCACTATGGAACTCCTTTCTAAGAATCCTAGAGTCATGAAATTGCTTCACTTTCTCCTTGTAAATCCTGGAGTTCTCATATGCTTCTAAGCGGATCTCTTCAACTTCTTGCAACTGAAGCTTCCTTTCCATACCCGCTTCATCAAATGTCATGTTACAACTTTTCACCGCCCAATAAGCACGATGCTCAATCTCCACCAGAAGGTGGCATGACTTACCAAAACCCACCCTATAGGGAGACATCCCCAAAGGTGTTCTTGCTCCAATCCTTCCTGTTGGGTTGCACCACCTTCTGTAACACACTTGATCTCTCTGTTAAAAACCTCTGCTTGCCCATTAGTTTGGGGATGATAAGCCGTAGCAACTCTATGCGCAACCCCATACTTCTGAAGCAAGGATGCCAATGACCGGTTACAGAAATGGCTCCCTTGGTCACTAATAATGGCTATAAGCACACCAAACCTGCAGAAAATGTTGGATCTCACAAAATCGACAACAACTTTAGAATCATTAGTTCTGGTGGCCTTAGCCTCAACCCATCTAGAAACATAATCAACAGCAAGCAAAATATATGAAAAGCCATGAGAAACAGGAAATGGACCCATAAAATCAATACCCCACACATCAAAAATCTCACAAAAAATAATAGGCTGCTGAGGCATCTCATGTCTATATGTAATGGTTCCTCCTGCTCTCTGACACTACTCATAAGTGGTGGTAAAGTGATGAGCATCTCTAAACAAGGTGGGCCAAAAGAACCCACAGTCTAATACCCTCCTAGCGGTCCGCTGAGGACCAAAATGACTTCTGGTAGGTGTGCTATGACAAAACTGAAGAATAGACTGAATCTCATGATCAGGCACACACATTCAGATCACTTGATCACTACCAAACCTCAACAAAAAAGGATCATCCCACACATAATATTTACATCACTCTTAAGTTTATCTATTTGGGACCTAGATGCATGAGGGGGAATAACAGATGCAACAATGAAATTCACAATATCATCAAACCAAGGTGTGACATGCGATGAATGCAAATGCATCAAATGCTCATCAGGAAAATTATCACGTATAGGAAAGGACTCAAGAGGTCCTTCAATCCTACTCAAATGATCAGCAACCAAGTTTTTTGCACCACTTCTATCCTTAATCTCAATGTCAAACTCCTGAAGAAGAAGTATCCACTTGATCAATCTAGGTTTAGCATCAGGCTTCTTTAACAGGTACTACAAAGCTGCATGGTCAGTAAAGACAAAAGCAAATAAGGTCTGAATTTATCTAAAGCAAAAACAATAGCCAAAAGCTCCTTCTTAGTGGTGGTGTAGTTAACTTGGGTTACATCCAAAGTGTGTGAAGCATAAGCCACATGGGAGAGTTTATCAACTCTCTGTGACAACACAGCCCCAAGTGCATAATTAGAGGCATCACACATGAGCTCAAAGGGAAGCTCCCAATCTGGTGGCTGCATGATGGGAGAGGTAGTAAGCTTCTTCCTCAATCCCTCAAATGCCTCTTTGCAAGGCTAGTCAAACATAAAGTCTACCTCCTTTTGGAGAATCTTGGACAATGGCAATGCAATCTTACTAAAATCCTAAATGAATGTCCTATAAAAACCTGCATGTCCAAGAAAAGAACGCACTTCCCACACAGAAGCGGGGTAAGGTAAAGAAGTAATCACATTAATCTTGGCCTTATCGACCTCAAGACCTCTACTAGAGAGCATATGCCCTAAGACTATACCCTCATGCACCATAAAATGGCATTTCTCAAAGTTAAGAACAAGGTTAGTCCTAATACATCGATCAAGAACTCTAGAGATACTATCCAAACATACACCAAAAGAGGAACCATAAACAGTGAAATCATCAATAAACACCTCTATGCAACTCTCTAATAAATCAGAAAAGATGCTCACCGTGCACCTTTGGAAGGTGTCAGGTGTGTTGCATAAGCCAAAAGGCATCTGGGTGTAGGCAAATGTGTCAAATGGACAGGTGAATGTGGTCTTGTGTTGATCCTCTGGTGCAATATGAATTTGCATGTAACCAAAAAAAACATCAAGAAAGCAATAATATGATTTACCTGCCAACCTCTCTAGAACATGATCAATGAAGGGAAGAAGGAAATGGTCCTTGTGAGTGGCCTGGTTAAGTCTCCTGTAGTCAATGCAAACTCGCCAACTGTTGGCCACTCTAGTCAAAACCAACTCATTATCCTGGTTCTTCACAACTGTGATACTCAACTTCTTAGGGACCACTTGGACAGGTGAAACCCAAGTGATATTTGAGATGGGATAGATGATCCCTGCAGCTAGTAACTTCATCAATTCCTTCTTCACCACATCAAGAATAGTGGGATTCAGCCTCCTTTACGGCTACCTCACCGGCCTAGCATCATCCTCCAAGAGTATCTGATGCATGCCCGGATTGATTCCAGGGAGGTCAGCAAGCGTCCATCCAATGGCGTTTTTGTGGTCTCTCAAAACATGCAGCAATTTCTCTTCATGCTCAAGTGACAGGCCGCTAGATATGATGACTCGAAGCCTCTGAACATCATCTAAATATGCATATTTTAGATGCTCAGGTAGTGACTTTAGCTCCAAGGAAGGTGGCTGAATGGTGGAAGGCAAGGAAAGGTTGGTGACTAAAAGAAGGGAAATATGAGAATCAATATCTGTACCTACAACACAATTAGAATTAAGTGCGGAGGAAATCTTCGCACAAATACTACAGACAACAGCAAAATCATCACAGGTACAACCAAGATCAAAATCAAAATCAGAAAAATCATCACAAAGTAAATCAAAAATATCTACACTATCTACTACAACATCAATGATATCAACACGAAAAACAAAATGCTCCTCTACAAGATGTCTCATGGCATCAAAAATATTAAACTGGACAACGTCATCACCAAACTCCATGGAAAGAGTTTCGGCATACACATCAATTTTGGTCCTGGCTGTCATCAAGAATGGTCTCCCTAGGATCAATGTGGAACATGGCTAGAAGACTCATTCTCCATATCCAAAATGTAAAAATCTACTGGAAAGATCAAATTATTAACTTGCACCAGCACATCATAAGTCCAAGTGAAAGCGCAACAATGGATGACAACACTAGTGGGTTTCAAATCACCAAGATGTAATGATCTGTAAACCGATGTGGTGCAAGGGACAGTGAAAGTGCCAAGATCCTTGCACTTCTGTAGCAAGGAGGATAGTGGAATGACATCAACAATTTTGCCTTGTATCAGTGCGGAAACATTTCTGCCCATCTTCACTTGCTCATTTCCCTTCAACTTCCTCTTGTGGGTGCACAAATCCTTCAAGAACTTTGCATATTTTGGAATCTGTTTGATGGCATCCAAGAGGGGAATGTTGACTTCCACCCTCCTGAAAGTCTCAAGCAGATCAGAATCAAGCTCCACCACTTTTCTTTGCAGAAATGGCTCTAAAAGGGAAAGGTAAGGGAATCTGTTTTGGTGCACCATCATCAATTTTTTTACGAGCACCAGCATCAATTTTAGCACCAGCATTTGGAAGCTCCGTGCCACTCCTTAAGGTAATAGCACTCACATTCTTCGGCTTAATAA
The DNA here is from genome assembly GCA_007407185.1 of Glycine tomentella. Taxonomy (NCBI): domain Eukaryota; kingdom Viridiplantae; phylum Streptophyta; class Magnoliopsida; order Fabales; family Fabaceae; genus Glycine; species Glycine tomentella. Next base: position 238,360 of record PYAF01003787.1, read on the forward strand.
CTGCTTGTGATAAAATGTTACCAGAACCTTGCTGCTGCATCTGGTTGACAGTTGTAGCTAACTGTCTAATATGAGTTTGCATGTCTTGGATGGTGGCACTGACATTTTGTTGAAATTGGATGTTGTTGGTTGTCATTTGCTTCATCAAATCCTCCAAGGAAGGTCCAGAACTGGTCTGCACAGGTTGTGCAGGTATCTGTGTAGGTTGCTGGAATTGTGGTTGTTGTCTGAACAGGAGAGGTTGGTATTTGCTAGAGGAAGGTTGATATGGATGTTGTTGTTGAGGTTTGAATGACTGCTATTGTGTCTGCTATTGGTTTTGTGGACCAAGATTATAAGTGTTGGAGTAAGGATTATAGTGTTGTTGAGGTCTAAATGGCTGTCCAGGTTATATGACAAAAACTTCAGCAGCTTGTTCTATTTCTTGGAGAGTGGGACAGGAATCTGTTGGATGATCAGGTGCACAACAGATACCGCACAACCTTGGCTGATTGGCTGCCATCACATTCTGCTGTTGACCAATAGCAAGTTGTCTCACAAGGGATGTCAACTCTGTCAATTTATTCTCCAACCTCTGGTTATCAGCAACCATGGAAACAGAAATTTCATTTGTAGCAACCTTGCTTGTTGCAGCACCTCTAGTACCAAATTGTTGATAATTGGCTGCCATGTTCGAAATCAACTGCCTTACAGCATGAGGAGTCTTGTCCATCAAAGCGGCTCCACTTGCTGCATCTATCATACTCCTGTCCATCAACATCAATCCTTCATAAAAGTACTGGATCAATAATTGCTCACTGATTTGATGGTGAGGACAGGTAGCACACAGCTTGCTGAATCTCTCCCAATACTCATACAGAGTCTCTCCAGGCAACTGCCTTATGCCACAAATTTCCTTCCGGATGGATGTTGTTCTGGATGTAGGGAAGAATTTATCCAAGAATCTTCTCTTCATGTAAATCCTCCCCTCAACACTTCAAATGCACATTGTCCTCTATGTGAGCATGCAATGAAATGAAAACAAAAAGACAACATATAAAAGAAGGGAAAAGGAAACTCCTCAAGTGTCATTCAAGGCACGTCATCATATAAAATTGACAAGATCAAAGAGAGGTTCGCCACAAACTCCTCCTCCACTTGAGAGCTCTGATGAAAAAGTTGAGTTGGTGACCATTCACTTTGAAGACTTTTTCAGTAACTTCATTTTTAATCTCAACTGCACCATGGGGAAAAATATTAGTAATAACAAAAGGTTCATCTCATCTAGATCGAAGTTTATCGAAAATAAGCTTGAGGTAAGAGTTAAAAAAGAGCACTTTTGGACAATAGGGAACTCCTTCATAAGAATCCTAGAGTCATGAAACCTTTTCACTTTCTCCTTGTAAACCTTGGAGTTCTCATAAGCTTCATCAAATGCCATGTTACAACTCTTCAAGACCCAATAAGCACGGTGCTCAATCTCCATTGGAAGATGGCATGCCTTACCAAAAACCTTCGCTTGCCCATTAGTTTGGGGATGATAAGCTATAGCAACTTTATGCATAATCCCATACTTCGGGATCAAGAATGCCAAGGACATGTTATAGAAGTGGCTCCCCTAGTCCCAGATAATAGCTCTAGGCACACCAAACCTGCAAAAAATGTTAGATCACACAAAATCCAAAACAACTTTAGAATCATTAGTTCTGGTGGTCTTAGCTTCAACCCATCTAGAAACATAATCAATGGTGATATTAGAGTGTGGAACTTGCATCTGTTGGATGATTAGGTGCACAACAAATACCACACAACCTTGGTTGATTTGCTGTTATCACATTCTATTGTTGACCAATAGCTAGATGTCTCACAAGTGATGTTAATTCTATAAGTTTATTCTCCAGCCTCTAGTTATCAGCAACCATAGAAACATAAACTTCATTTGCAGCAGCCTTGAATGTTGCAGCCACTCTAGTACCAAATTGTTGGTACTTTGCTACCCTGTTGGAATTCAATTGTCTTGCAGCAACATGAAATTTGTCCATTAAAGCACCTCCACTTGCTGCTTCAATCATACTCCTATCCATTAACATCAACCCTTCATAAAAAAAAAAACTGGATCAATAATTTCTCACTGATTTGATGGTGAGGACAGGTAGTACACAACTTGTTGAATCTCTCCTAGTACTCTCATATAATGTTTCTCCAAGTTGTTGGCTTATACCACAAATTTATTTTTGGATGGATGTTGTTTTCGATGCAAAGAAGAATTTCTCTAAAAAAAATGCTCTTCATATATGTCAAACTGTTGATATGATCTGACCATCCAGAGAGAATGAAAATTCTTTCATCTTCACATAATCCTCATGAATGTCATGTGGTCGCATTGTGGAACACACTACATGAAACTCCTTAAGATGCTTGCTTGTGTGGATCTTCACCTGCAAGACCATGACACTTTGGCAGCAATGTGATGGAGGTCCATGGAAAGCTAAAGGTCTAGAAGGAGAGCTTGAAGCACTTCCTTTGGTGAGCTTTAAAGGACCAATGACAAGAGCTAGAACTCAAGCACTTCAAGACCACATCCAAGCTAACTTGGACAAACATGAAGAAGCACACCAACTCAAGGATAACAAGGGCTGGATTTTGATATCTCAAGTTCAATTTAATTCAATAAATTCCAGCACTTGTTAGAAGCAAAAGTAGTAGAAATAAAAAGGTTTTTTAGTGCATTTGTGTAAAGCTTTGTAAGTGTACTTGTGTGTGAATTTGTAGGCTGCACTTAGAGGCTGAAAACTGCACTTAGAAGCTTAAATACTACACGAGGACAGCCAAGAACACAAGCTTCATTTAGCTTGCATTTAGGCTCCTTTAGTTGCATTACAATCTTCATTTGAATGTTCATTTTTTGTGCATTAAGCTTGTAATTTTGTGGGATATATAAGTTGCCCAAAAACTGTTTGTAACTAACTTTGTTCATAATTTGCAAATCAAAATTTGTGTTGAGAGTTTCTCTTTTGTTCTTGTGCAAGAACCTCTTGTTTCTTATCAATGACTTCATGCAATTGTGACGATTCTTCCTAGGCTTATTGCAGAGGTTCTCCATGGTGTCATTCATTTTCATCTCTTACCTTTCCCATCTTCCATTGTTGTCCATTAAACCTTCCAACCAGCTCCATGCTTCACGTGAAAATTGGAAGTGCTGAAAGCTTGGGTTCTTGAAAGTTGCTTGAAGATTGTGTTTCATTGCAAGGTAGATTTGAGAAATCCATGTCTAATGGGTTTAGACATACATCATGCGGTATCTAGAGCCTAATCCTTGTGGATTTAGACATTCAATTCCTTGTGTTCTTGTTATTTTCGTGTGAATCTTGGTGGATTGGCTTTGTGATTTGTTTCACCACCTACCCTAGTAGTTTTCTTCAAGTTTCATGTGAAATTCATGTCTTCATGTTCTTCATTTGTTCTTGATATTTTTCTAATTTTCTAGTCTTGATTCTTGTCAATTTTTGTTAGTAGTGTTTTTTTGTGTTGTATGACCACTTATTTTGATTCTAATCTCATGCCTAAACTGAATTGAGTAGTTAGAAGCAAATTTTACAATTGCATACATAGTTTTTTAGTGATTCATTGAATTTCCTTAAGAATTCTTGAACTTGTGCAAAAGAAAAACAAAAGCTTACAAAAAAAATTGTGAAAGAAGCAAGAAAATGCCAAAGAAAAACCAATAGGTACAGCCAAGAAATTATTGAATCAGTGGCTGGAAAATTTCAAAGAAAAACAAAATTTAGAAGCAAAGAAAAGTTGCAAAGGTTACAGGTTTTAAATTTCCTTTGAACCACAAAATTAATTGAACTTGTATGACATGCAAACTTGATGAAAATTGGCTTCTAACAATTGAATTTGCTTGGTATATCCTCCTTGTGCAGTTTGGTACAGTCAATATATCTTTGATTTGTCTCATTAAATTCAATTTAGAGTTTTGCTTTTCTAAAATTTTTGCATTTGTTGCTTGTCTCTGAAAAATTTCAAGGTTTTTGTCTTAGATTTTTATTGTTCTTGGACTCTTGAGTCTAGTCTAGAATTGTTTCCTATTTCACTTTAGTAAAGAAGCTTGATTTGAATTAGAATTTTTTGCTTAAGAATGATAGAGAGGAAAAAGAGTGGAAAAAGGCAAGAGAGAACATTAAAGAAAGAGCCTAGATAAAGTGTGCAAACACGAGTGTGATCGGTAAACACTTATAGAGTGGTGAGAATTTTCTTATATACTTGTGTTTTTTCTAACCATTTCTTTTGAAGGATGATCTAAATAGGAGATGAGGCTTTGTCACCTAGGACCTCTAGGTTGATGAAAGCCATGACAACATAAATGGAAGACTTATAAATCAAAATGGATGTAAGATTTGAGGAGTTTCAAAGGGAGACTCAAAGAAGGAGTAATCCCATTGGAAGTGTGGATGGAGAGGCTCATGGTGTAACATCCTCAAAATTATATCTTGATTTTATATTAATTAGAGAATTATGGAAGTGTGATAATAGTTGGATACAAGAAGAATATGATAGAATTTATTTGAACACAAGCTGCCCAAAACTGTCCATTTCTGCCACTCAAATTTAAAAATTTATTTCTATCCCAATTCTTATTCAAATTAGGTGTATGATATATAGAATTAAAGATCTAGATGTATATTATAACATATAAAACTTTCAGATAAATCTAATTGGTGTACTATTTTCAGTCACTAAAACATTAAGAGATGCCAATGTGGAAACTTTCAGCTTGCTGGCAGTTTTGGAATCTAGTTTAAAAATGTTATAGCTAGAGTTTTATAACTCCAAGTAAGGCATGTAATACCTTGTTATAAAGCTTAGGAAGTCTAGCTTAACATACTAGAAGATGAGAATTTATGGGCTAATATATTGGTACAGAATATACAATGAACGAACCTCATCTGGTTAAGCGTTTCTAGCTATTTGGAAAAATTTTTGACTTGACCACATGTAACTCCTAGAATTTTGGCACAAGGAATACAAGCTTTAGCAAAAATGTGACCAATCAAAAGGTTTCCTTAGGCCAAGATCATTCCACATTCACAAGAGTCCTCCAATAAGACAAATCATGCACCAAAACAATAAGCTAGAAGCAAAGCTTGAAGTGTAGGCTGCTGTAAAAAAATTTGCTGGCTGAAGTGAAAAGATAAAACAATGCTTTGTGTGCATGTGTAATCACCTAGGCCAAGCAAATGCATCCCCATGCTCAGCCATGTCCACGTAGAAAAGGCCAGTTGTCCCAAAGTCCATAATTAAGAGAATCTTGACCAAGAAAATCAAGTCAAGATAAGGTTTAAAGAATAATATCTTCTAAGGTAATGATGATTTAGTTAAGTTCTAACTAAACTAAATCCTAATTCAATTATAATCTAACTAGATTCCCTTAAAACACAACTGATTAAATGAGTATAAATAGCTAGGGATGTCGAAAATTCTGCACTTATAGATTGCTAGCCAAAACTCCTTACAAGGCTACTTGCTCCTTGCACCAAGCTTTTCCCTTCTTACCTCCTTAGCTTGCTCCATCCGTGACATCTCTTCTACCACCTTATTCATCAAAATTTCTTCTTTCAAGACTTCACTCTTTAGAGGATTTCAAAGAGAGACAGCCCCTTAATCCATTCCATTTCAAAACCAAATTCTCTTCAGGTAGGCTAGGCTTCAATCTCTAGTTAGAAAATTATTTGGACTAACCTATTTGTTTAATGGTGCAGATTTATGGTTGATCATTTAGGCTGGAATTTCATATCATTGAAGGTTATTTTATGATGTGATAATGTTGATTTAAGAATAGGATAGGTTGATGATTTAAATGCTGAAATATTAGTATATTTGGACTTGAATTTTATGATCTTTAGAATTGATTTTGATGAAATTTTTGGAGCGTTTGCTTATATGTTGGACTCATTTAAATTAATTTTGAGTAGAGGTTGAATGGTATGTGGATAAATGGTTTAAATACAAAAGTGGTTCAACTTTGAGGATTAAGTAGTTGGGTGGTAGGTGAAAGGAGATTAAGATATAGACTAAGTTCTAATATTTTCTTGTGAAGGTCTAAAGGAATTAAGAAATTATTTGAAAGATATTTTGTGGTTTATTAGTTAGATTACTAACATGATTTGTTTGTAGCTTGAGGATATTCCATTGTCATGCATAAGTTGGCATGAATTTGCTTGAATAAGGTATGATAGTCTAACCATACTTTTGGTACGTATGATGTTGTGATGGAAATTTTTCCATGAGGATGTATGAGTTTTCTCATGGATTGTTTTATTGAAAATGGATTTGATGTGATGATATGTTGATTCATGTTTCTGAGTCCAGTACGAGATTTACGAAACATGATCTGATACATCCAGTACGAGATATAGAGACCAAGTGAAAAAACATGAAATAATTATGGTTTGCATAAGACGGTTGCAGCTAGACATCCAATACGAGATGTACCGACATACAGTACGATATGTAGAAGTTCATGTGCACATTGAAACTTCATGCATACATGTTGTTTGAATGGTTATGTATTGTTTGGATTTTATTGATGGTTTACTAACGTACTAACGTATTTGGTGGTTTAGTTTTGCCTACTGAGAAATTTTATTTCTCACTAGATTTGTTTCTTATTTTTATGGATGGCAACAGTGATCGTGTTCTTTGATGCCCTGGATTTGGAGATGGTGTAAGAATGAAGAAAGGAAGTAGACTGGTGTATGGAAAATTCTTGTACTTGTATTATAGGACGTGATGTCACAAGTCATTAGTTTCGTTTGATGAATGAAGTCTCCACTTATAAAATTTATAGGTTTTTGAATTCTTACTAATATATGTTCTTTAAAAAGAAACAGTAATAAAAATATCTATAAATATATTAGGTTGTTACACATGGTAGTAGGAGGGTGAGTTAGTATGCTTCCTTTCATGGAGGATATTATGGAGATGAGGAGAATGAGAGGGGAGATTGGAGAGAAAATAATAATAGAAAAGAAAATAATAGGAGACACAATCTTAGGAGGCAAAATAAAGATGAGGAAGATTGGAGGTTGAATAGAGCTGGGAGGAATGGAGGATTGAGTGGAGTGAAAATAAAAATTCCAAAGTTCCTTGACACTTATGATCTGAAAGAGTACTTTGAGTAGGAGATGAAAGTATAACAAATTTTCTCATACCAACAATTGGATGAAGAAAAGAAAGTGATTCTAGCAACTCTAGAATTTGATGACTATGCTTTGGTGTGGTGGAACCAAATTCAAATGGACATAGGAAGGTTGAAGAGACGAAGACTAAATGGCAGGAATAACTTGAAGATTGTCTTGAGAGAAAGATTTGTTCTGACTTATTATGCAAGAGAAGTCCACAACAAGCTCCAAAGACATTTTTAAGGCTACATGAGTGTTGATGAATACTATAAGGAGATGGAATTGATGATGATGAGGGCTGAAATTGTGGAGGTCCAAGAAGCAACCATGGCTACGTTCCTTCATGGCTTAAATAGAGAAATTCAAGATGTGATGAAGCTAAATTCTTATGCCACAATTGAAGAGCTAGTCCACAAAGCTCAAAGGGTGGAGCAACAACTGAAAAGGAGAAAAGCTTCTTTCTCCAAGACCAATGGGGCTGCAACTTTCGGCTGGAAAGACAAGCCTAAAAGGGTGGTTTCTTGATTGAAAAATAAAGAAGAAAAGGTGGAGAGCTCAAGCAAAAAAAATTAGTGATCCAACTCCAACAAGATCAAACAATATCAAGTGTTTTAAGTGCCTTGATAAAGGTCACATTGCTTCCCAATGTCCCAACAAGAGAACTTTGATTTTGCTTGAGGGTGGAGGCATAGAGAGTGAGTCTTCAAGTGACTCAAATAGTTCTTCAAGTGAAGAGGAGAGCTTACACTAGTGGAGGCCAAGGAAGGTGATCTCTTGATGGTAAGGAGGATGTTGAGCAATTTTTGCCTAGAAAAAGAGGAGACTTAAAGAGAAAATATTTTTCACACAAGGTGCTTAGTTGAAAAGAAAGTGTGCTCACTTATTATGGATGGAGGAGCTGCACCAATGTGGCTAGTACAAGGCTTGTTGAGAAATTACACTTGTCAACCACAAAGCATCCAAGGTCATACAAGCTACAATGGCTTAGTGAAAGTGGAGAAGTAGTGGTAAATTCTCAAGTGCTCATTGTAACGACCCGCCTCGTCGCTATGACATCACAAAATCTAGATCATGCAATTTCAATTTTAATATGAAAACTCCATTAATTTGATTATGAAAATGGTAGTAAATTTTTTTGCAATAATACCATTATTATACACACGATACAATTACTGACATCACAAAATCTAGATCATGCAATTTCAATTTTAATATGAAAACTCCATTAATTTGATTATGAAAATGGTAGTAAATTTTTTTGCAATAATACCATTATTATACACACGATACAATTACATAATTGAATACACATGTATGCATATATTGAACTAGTACATATCATTTACATATCAACACTTAATTTGATTTTACATATATTTACACCTGGAATCTTACATGACCAACAAAAGAGAATCGAAGAACTAACTAAGAAAGAGTTGATTAACAAAACACAACTCTTTTCGAAAAAGAATTTCAACGTCATCACGTCGGCTTGGCGGCTCCAACAAAAAGAATCTCCCTCCAAGGTCAGCTACTGCTGCTCATCTGCTCCCACGAACGAAAGTTCGCGATCATCACAGGTACCAACCACACGGTACAACAAATGCAAGGGTGAGTTTATTATATAAAACCAACAAATATCAGATATCAGCAATTGGGAAGAAAACAACATTACCCACCATAATCATTAACAAAAATCCATGATTCCAATACACACTCAACAAACCAATCATCCAATGCATTTCACAACTCAAACAATCATGCATAAAATGATGCATGCACCTGACTCATCTATCAACATGCAATGTGGTACCATCTCCGAAAATAGCCTCTCACAGGAAAAATGATTCACCGCCTATCAGGGTCACCCTGTCATGCACTGGCCATTCCCCCACCCGGTGATCAGCCAGCGGCGCAAGGGAATTCCAAACTTGATGACCCCTTAGTACCTGCGTCTCAGCCCACTGAAACTCACAAGTACGCGCGTGCCTTCATTCTATTTCCACACACACAAATGAAGTATGAAACATGGGCATCATCAATGCATGACCCGACTAGAAACAAATCCTTCCTCGCAAGGGTAACCTGTCATGCACCCCCATGTACATACGTAACACACCAATGTGGGCTCACCAATGCACTGACTGTGGCTAGGAACAAATCCATCCTCGCAAGGGTAACCAACCGGTCATTGCATCCCACGTGTACATATACAGCCTACAACCATGGGCACCATCAATGTATGACCTGGCTAGGAATAAATCCTTCCTCGCAAGGGTAACCCGTCATACATCTCCCATGGGTATCCATGTATATCCACACACAATGACATTGTTCACATCAACATTATCTCTCATTAATGTCATTATCAACCTTAACATCATATCATCTCAATACCATCATCATGCATATCAATATTATCTCATTTCAACATCGTCAACCATGTCAACATTATCTCATTTGAACATCATCAATTACATCAATCACATCTCAATTTCAATATCATCAATGCTATCACAAGCAATCATATTTCACATCTATACATAATACATATGCCTGAGATTCACATTCCCTAGGTCTTCAGACAATCCAAATTTCATACATTCACAATTCATCATATCACAAGACTGATATTTTTAGGAAAATTCTAAATTAAAGAGGAGGATTACAATATATAAAACACACTCTTATGCCCATTTAAAAATTTAATAAAGAATTAAATAGGAAAACATATTATAAAATTTTGGGTAGAGTCTCCTCTGATCACACCAATGTGACCAGGGTTCAACAAGGATCACAGAAATGACATCAGTTTCATAAAAAGGAGACTTTTACAACATCTCATTTTCAAAGGGTTTCAAAGGAAGTATAGAAACAACCAATAACGTTACCCGAATCACAAGAGACATCAAGAGAGACTTAAACTACCTAGAAGAAGACAAAGGAAACTAAGATTATCTCTAGGAAACCAAGAAAGGAGGATTGGGAACTTCGTTCTCTACCAAAACTTCGAGAAGAGTTTCAAAGATTCCACTCCAATTAAAAGGTTCTTCTCCGTGTTGGGGTCTCGTGGCAAGCAACAGCAGCCGATGGTTGTCTCCGGTAGCTGTGGGTGGTGGTGGAGCTTGGAGCTGTTTGGAGGAGGAAGAACCTCCATTTTCATGAATTGGAAGCTTAAAAATGTATTCAGCACCGCCTCTACTCGCCCAAGCGAGCAAAAATGCCTACATAACTCGCTTGGGCGAACTGACCCAATTCTAGAATTTTCTGTTTCAGTGAAAAATTAATTTCTCACGTTACATACATTATTTTGACAATCCCAAGGGTCAAAAGTTTTATATATGGGTTATAAACCTAGACTTAAAATTTGAAGACGTTCCAACGGTTAACCAATCCAGAATGGTTATTTTACCAAAATAGGTTTTGGGTCAAACTCGAAATAACACCATTTCAATGCAGCTGAAGCAAATTCTCCATAACTTGACATCTGCACCAAGCAATTGTGCATGGATAATTTACATAACATTTTAATTAATCTAAACTAATCAAATAGTCAAATAACATAATAAATACATCCAACATCTATTTTCGGTTATCGAAATTTCAGGATTACACTCATTCCTTTTTCTATTAATGCTTATAATGATAAAGTTCTTTGTGATATTGTACCTATGGAGGTTGGACATATACTTCTTGGTAGGCCTTGGCAATATGATAGAAAAGTGATACACAATGGCATGGAGAACACTTTTGAGTTTGAGCACTTAGGCAAGAAAGTTATTTTGAGGCCTTTGACTCCTAGACAAGTTTGTGAGGATCAAGTAAGGATGAAAGAAAAGAGAATTCATAAGTTGAAAAAAATTCTGCACACAAAAAGGCAAAGAAAATGAGCTACCAAAGAGAAAAACTAGTGAGAAGAAAAAGAAAGAGAAAGAAAATGAGAGCAAAAAAATTCATGAGATTAAAGAGAGTTTGTTCTTGAGTGAAAAGGAAATCAAGAGAGTGTTATTGGCACAACAACCTCTTTATTATATACTTCCTAACTCTCTTTGTTTAGATTTTGAAAAAGAAGGAGAAAAATTGCCCAAAGCTATGCAATCTCTTTTGGAGGAATATGAAGATGTTTTTCCAAAGGAAGTTCCTAATGGCTTGTCTCCTTTAAGAGGCATAGAGCACTAAATTGATTTGATTCCAGTTGTTCCCTCCCTAATAGGCAAGCATATAAGACTTCACGCATGGAAGCTAAAGAGATACAAACACAAGTGGAAAAGCTACTTAACAAAGACTACTTCCTTATTGTAAAGAATATGAATATCTCACACTTAACCAAGGGGGGGGGGGTGAATTGGTTAAACCTTGGTAAATTAAAATTTCTTTAATCAAAATCAGAGTTCCTAAGATCTTTATCACTTTTAAAAACCAAGAAAACTTATTCAATCAAGTAGCTCAGCCCCAAGGAATTCAATGGATCAAAACTGACTTTGTTGGTAAAACAATTTAATCAAGAACACAATGAATATAATGAGTTAAAAGATAAAGAAGCAAGACACAATCAGATTTATACTGGTTCACTTCAACACTAGAAGCTACATCCAGTTTTCTTCCAACCAACACTAGGTTAAAGTTCCACTATTACAATTTTCAGTTCTTACAATCAATTACAATGTTTCCCTTTATCAATCCTAGATAAAGTACATAAATCCAAAACCCTATTAGATTCTAAGAGACAAGAACCTGAGAACACTGCTCAGTTCTTCCACCTAGAGAACCCCTTCTCTAGTTTCAAGCAAGAACCCAATTACAATAGCCAAATTACAAAGAAAATCAAAACGAAAATTACAATCAGATTAAGGAGAGAAACAACCTGATGATCCAATGTATGCAATGCAAAATGAAGTTACCAGATCAGGTTGAATGATTACAAATCAATTAGCACAACTTTCCTTAATCTTGAAATGGTTTTCAAGCTCCAAGAATGAGTCAAACACCCATGATCAAAGCACAATGGAGCAAGAAACAATTAAACCCTTGGAAAACACTTTAGAATGCTCACAAGACCGTTTAAGCTCAGAAAATACGTATGGGTAATGTTCCACAAAGTTAGAAATCAATCTGAGAATCAATCCTATTTATAACAGTTTTTTGTAACTAACTGTAATCGATTAAACGCGCCAAATAATCGATTAAAATGCTCATGTAATCGATTAAATAAACCATGTAATCGATTAAAGTGTTCAACACAGTTTCTGGGCATGAGCAAGGAGCAAAATAATTGATTATTCCGTCTTGTAACCGATTAAGACAGGAGACTCAAAATGACAAAATACACTATGTAATCGATTACAAGAATATGGTAATCGATTAAAGCAGGAGTCTTCAAAAGCTGAATGAACTATATAATCGATTACGATATGTGGTAATCGATTAAACCAGGAAAACTTGTAAGCACTAACATACAGTGTAATCGATTACAAGAAACGATAATCGATTAAAGCAGGGAAATGGCTTTTCCAAATAAGCCTGTGTAATCGATTACAATACATTGGTAATCGATTATCCCAGCACGACTTTAAAATACATATAACTATTAATAGATTACAATGAAGTGGTAATCAATTATATTCAATCACGAGGTAGTTTATATGAAAACAAAGGTCAAATAATTGATTATCTCGATAGGTAATCGATTACAATGTTCTTGAAAGCTCTTCCAAGTTAGACTAAGAACAAAATAATCGATTATATGAAGTATGTAATCGATCAAACTAGCAGGAAATGTATTTTTCCAAAAAAAACTTTGAATCAAGTTAAAAACAGAGTCAAGTAACTAAAGCCATGTGATTTTTATGAACCCAATTAATTTAATTATAGATTAATATGAATGCAATGCACTTGGATCACTAGAATTGTTTCTCTTACACATTTCACACTAATTAAACTTCAAGGCATCCATTGCATGTTGAAAGCTCAAAACCCATGCTTGAATCACAATTCCTTTGCATTCTTTAAGTAGCTCCCCCTGAATCCAACAATCTCCCCATTTTTGACTTTAAACATGCCAAATCTTTAATTGATGAACAGTTGGACTTGAAGTTAATTGATGAACCAAATTGGGAAAAGCTTGAGCTTTGCAATCTTGAAAATTTTCCAATTCCTTTGCCAAGAACAAGTGTTAAAAGCATTTGTGATTCATTTAGCATTCATTTACAAGTATTATAGATTTAATAGATTCATTTTGAACACTTAGCTCCCCCTAAATTTCACAATCCATTCAAGTTAAATTTTGGACATAATTTTGAACAAAAAACAGGGATGAAAAGAGTAGGAGGCAGAGCATGTCCAAAATCAATTATTTCTCCCCCTATTTGGGTTGTTAAAGACAAAAATGTAAAGTGCACAGCGGATAATTAAAGGAGAAACACAATGGAAGTTTATATATTCTTGGAGGAACCATTACAAATAATGAAAATAAAACATGACAGTAAAAAATAAAAAACAGAGCATAAAAAACTAAACATTTCATACTAGAAGGTTTCAGATTCATCACATTTTACAATGGCCTCTATGAGATCTAGCCTATCTTTTATTTCATTTAAGGCTACACTGGTTTCAGCCTTAAAGTCATGTTGCATTTGGAGTAAGTCATCTATCTTCTACAACATGAGGGATTCAAACTGAGTGTACATAGGCTGATTGGGGTCCCTTTCTTCATCCTCTGAAGATTCCTTTTGCACACCAGCAGCAGCAGCAGGAGGTTGAGGCACTGGTGGTTGGCCTGCCATCACCCATCCTTGTGGTGTCTTCATCATGCCAAGTTTTGAGAGGTGTTTTTCTTTAATGAGGTTGTTACTAGAGTTTGTGTGGTCCACAACTTCATAAGAAACATCAACATTGAAGTGGTCTATGAACCTAGACACAAGAACAGGATAAGGAATGTAACACTTTAACTTACAATCTTGTTATTGTTGATTTTTAATGAAAATTATTTTCAACTTACTTAAGAGCACCCAGTTGAATATAACAAAATTTTGCCAATTACTGATACTCTAAGAAAATTTCATCACTGAGTAATATTTATAAACCTGAAGCAACATATAATAAGAGTACAAACTGACACTGGTTCATTACATAGTACAAATAACTAAAACACTCTGAAATAAAAGAATACATCTTCAAACAAAATTCTCTTCTTATAAGCAGCTAGGCAGTCTTTCATTACTGTTCATCTGCTCACCCAAATGGAAATCGAGGTCATAGCAGGTGTCAACCATAGACACAAAACACAGGGTAAGTTTTATAATAAACATAATTTAAGCAACAGATTATATTCAGTGTGCAGTTATTTATAACAACGTCCTCAAATTTCAGTTCTAATTTTATATGATGCATGATTCTCCAAACTCTCAACATCATGAACATGTGGTACCAATTCTCAAGATAACCCCATCCCAGTGGCACAAAACTTCTCCGATTAGTCAAGGTCTCTCGGTGTTGCACAGGTTCTCACCCACACTCATGTGATCATCATGGGTGGCGTGATTCCCCACCGCAAGAGTCACCCCCCAATTCAGACCCTTCTGCCTGAACGCACGGACTCCGTTCCTACAACTATCTGACACACCTCCTCTCTGAGGCAACTCTATGAGACACATGAAACTGATTCACTTATGCATATCTCATTCATTTTATAAACTCAGATTTATTTTCAGCATCAGTCTTCAATCACTGTCTCACATAATTTACTTAGAAATTCAACACAAACCATGTACAGAGCTCAGCTTATTACTCATATACGGAAATGCAACCTATCATTCATGTATAGAGATTCATAGAACACTCAGCAAATTTAAAACTTCATTTAGGCACTTAATCATATAACTATAACTTAAATCCAACAATTACTCAGAGACAAGTCATATTTCACAGAACTTCAAACACTTATTCAAACACAAGTAACACTTAAACTATCCTTATCATAAAACTTCCCTATACATACCTGATAACTCCTTACAAAGCTTGACAAACTTTTCCTAAAAGTGCTAGCCTTCTACACATGGCCTTAAGGGAAGTGGGGCCTCTTCTCACTTAACTTATGCCTTGAAAAGGAAAGGGTGAAAATGAAATGAAAGAGATGGGAGGGAGAGAGATTCACGTGGGGTTTTGTGGAGAAAGGGAGTCTTGAAAGTGACTTCCAGTTAAGGGCCCTCCTCTTTTTATATAGGTTTGGAAAGTGATAAAATATTTAAAGACATAATTACCCTTTCTAATTAGTTACTCTCATTTGGTTCCATTAGAACTTAGTTTCATCTCATTCCATTACATCCTAACTAAACTCATAATTACTCTTCTAAATATCTTCCAGCTTTATAACAAAAATCTCCCAAGTCATGAGGACTTTCTTCCAAGTGTCCTCCACTTGTCCCCATGTATTTAAGTCATAAAATCTCCTCTCTTCTTACTCCCTCACTCACGTGGCCATCAAGGGGAAAGCAGAGAAGATTTTTCTTCCTTTCATGATATCTTGTACAAATATCTTTCAAGGTTATGATGGCTTCTTATCCCTTCATTAATGGTGGCTTACAAGTGGATAGATATTGCTTAAGCTTTCATGATTGCACCTTATCACTTTAATTCATGAATCTTAAGATATTTTTCTACTCATCATGACTCATCAATTTTGAATAAGACAAAACCACCATATCCACCTCCATGGTCGAGGGGGAAGATTTTTGTCTTCCCTTCCTCCTTCTACACCATGTTTTGGTTTCCTTTAAAGGGGAGAAAATTGTGTGGTTCTCCTTGTGTCCATATGTTATCTTTCATGAAGAGGAAGAATTCAATTCCAAGTTGTCTTCACACATGACATTCATAGGAGGAAGTAAAATTCAATTCGAACTCTTCTGCCTAAAGGATAAGATTAAATAATAGAACTCTAGAGATTTCCAGAAACTGACTTCAGTTACAGTACGAATAGCTCACAAGCAGTCTCTACAGAGTGCTACACAGGCTTTACATACAAGACTGCTCTATCTTAATTCTGATTGGTCCGTTCTACTTCTGACCATCAAAATTACTAAACCATTTTATTAAATAAGTCTGTACATCCTACAATTGAGAGAAAATTCCACATATTCTACTTATCATTTTTTCCATATTTTTCTGCTGCCTGAATTCTCCTGAATAAAATTTCAAAGTTATTATCGTATAAAATTCATAGAAATTCTATTCTAAGGTTTTTCGGTCACAGCTATGTAGTTTCTAACTCTACAAATTATTCTCTATCATGAGTCCTGTCTCACCTTATTCTGCTTTAGTTTGAAATTTCTGACTTATACAGCGTGTACCGACATTGTTCGGGAAACAATCAAATTTCTCCTAAAATTGTATATTCTTATTAAGATCAGAAAATTCTACTGATTAATAATATATATAAAACATGTTCAATAAATGCTCAGATCATCATAAAATTCGGGTGTTACAGGGAAAGGGATAATTGACTAGCCTCTTAGATTTTAACATAATCTCTTCAAATATTAGAACCCAATTCATGGGAATAGAGTTCTTCAGACCATACACTAGTTGTAGGTCTTCATCAGTGGCTTGGGCATGATTGGTTGCCCTAGGGATTAAGACATAGGTTATGATGTAATGTAGTAACCTATCCTTTGGTGTCATTAGACCAATACCCAACCTATTCCTAATTTGCATATGGGGATTATTGAGCATGTCCCTGTAGGTATCAAGTTTGTTGTAACCCTCAGAATTCTCATCAAATTTTCTCACCCTCACATAAAACTCCAACTACTATTTCCCAGACTTCATGGGTAATCTCCATAGTGACACCCTTAACTTTAGATTTCATGGTCCCATTCATGGAACCCTTGGCACAGGTATAGAACACCTTTACCAGTTCAGGGTAGTATGTACCCTTCATCTCTAGAAAATGCCTAAGGCCTTGGGTTTCTAAAAAAGCAGGGAATTGAAATCCTTCCCTTATGAACCAGTTTAGGCCAAGGTATTTAGGTGAATAAACTTGTTTGGTAGCATTAAATTGAAGGTAATTCATCTTATTAGTCTCATTTGAGAACCAAAGATCAAGTCTATTAGGTGGAGGAGGAGGAGGATTGGAAGAGGATTCTCCTACCTTCCTTTTAGAAGTTCTAACACATTTAGGAGTAGACATTTTAAGCCAGGTTTTTAGACACTCAGACACAAAGAAAACACGGGAGAGAGAAGAGATAATGGTGCAAGGTTTTTCCATGGATGCAAGGTTCTATTTATAGACCAAATTGAGGCTCCTAACATTCTAATTTTCAAAAATATAGCTGTTAGAAGGAGTTAAGTCACTGCAGTGAGTTTAGATTCTAATTTGATTTGGTTGGGCAGTTACAATTCCAGAGAAAAATTGTCAAATACGCAACAACTGCCTAAATAATTGATTAAATGCTCATCGTAATCGATTATTTTGCATATTTAGAACACAAAAATAACACATGGTAATCGATTATCCTGTAAGGTAATCGATTATTTTACAAGCATCCAGAGGTTGAAGATGAAGTGTAATTGATTATATGCACATGTAATCGATTATAACAGAGATATTTTGGGAATCTGACAGGTATCAGAGCTTATGTAATCGATTAATTCGACTCATAATCGATTACTCCAGAAAAGTTTAAAATATTAAACACATATGTAATCGATTACCATTTTGTCGTAATCGATTATTCCAGGAGGATTTAAAAATTTAGAAGCACATATCTAGGACTGTAATCAATTACCATTTCATCGTAATCGATTACTTTAGTGAAACTTTGAGATTGAAAAACATATTTTGTACATGGTAATCGATTATCCCGATGCGTAATCGATTACTCTAGGAAGAATAAATTTTTCAAAATGAAAGAATAACCGATTATTATATTACTGTAATCGATTACTGAAGCTCAAATAGCATAAACAATGTGGATTTTAATGAATTTAATCGATTAATCCGAAGGGTAATCGATTATTACAAAGAAAATATCAGATTGCAGAGCATTATGCAAACCAATTTCGAATTTTTCAATAGCTTTTGTGATGGAGATAGCAAGGGATTTCAATTTAGCATGGAAAGGCATATATTAAACAAGCTAGTTTATATTGGATTCATCAAGAATACCTAGCATGTTTCTAAGTGCATAAAACCTATCTCTAGCCAAAGGTTTTGTCAATATATCAGCAAATTGGTTGTTTGTATCAACAAAATCAATCTTGATATTACCTTTCTGCACATGGTCTCTTAGAAAATGATGTCTAATTTCAATGTGTTTGATCCTTGAGTGCATAACAGGATTCTTTGATATGTTTATAGCACTTGTGTTGTCACACAACAAGGGTATCTCTTTTAGTTCAACTCCAAAATCATGCAATTGTTGTTTCAGCCATAAGCTTTGTGCACAGCAACTCCCAGCTGAGATATATTCAGCTTCAGCAATTGACAAAGCCACACAAGATTGTTTCTTGCAATGCCAAGATATGAGAGAACTTCCAAGAAGATGACAAGTACCACTTGTGCTTTTCCTATCAAGTTTACATCCTGCAAAATTTGAATCAGAATAACCAATAATATTGATTGTTGCACCTTTAGGATACCATAGCCCAACTTTTGGTGTTGCCTTGAGGTATTTGAGGATTCTATTGACTGCTGTAAGGTGAGACTCTTTTAAATTTGCTTGATATCTTGCACACAAGTAAACACTAAGCATAATATCGGGTCTACTAGCTGTCAAATACAATAAGGAACCAATCATCCCTGTAAATTTGGATTCATCAACTTTCTTTCCCTTTTCATCTGAATCAAGGTAGGTTGATGTTGCCATTGAAGTTGTAGCATATTTGCTTTTCTCCATTTCAAACTTTTTGATGACTTAAAGGCAATATTTTGATTGATTAAGGAAAGTGCCATTCTTCATTTGTTTCACTTGAAGTCCAAGAAAGAATGTCAACTCTCCCATCATAGACATCTCAAACTCATTTTTCATAGCTGCAGAAAATTCTTTACAAAGCAATTGATTAGTTGAACCAAAAATAATATCATCAGCATATACTTGAACCAATAGAATATCATCCTTATGCCTCTTGATGAACAAGGTTTTATCAACATTGCCCCTTATAAAAGATTGATCAAGCAGAAATTTACTCAACCTTTCATACCATGATCTAGTAGCTTGTTTTAGACCATATAGGACCTTTTTAAGTTTAAAAACATGGTTTGGATGTTTGAAATCAGTAAATCCAGGAGGTTGTTCAACATAAATGTTTTCCTCAATATATCCATTTAAAAATGCACTTTTAACATCCATTTGATAAAGTTTAAAACCCATTAAATATGCAAATGCAAGCAATAGCCTTATAGCTTCCAATCTTGCAACTGGAGCATAAGTTTCCTCATAGTCAATGCCTTCCTCTTGGTTGTAACCTTTAGCAACCAATCTAGCCTTGTTTCTTACTATGATTCCACTTTCATCAAGCTTGTTTCTAAAAATCCATTTAGTGAAAGATGATGATCTAGAAACAAGTTCCCAAACTTCATTTCTCTTGAATTGATTTAGTTCATCATGCATAGTATGCATCCAATGTTCATCTTGTAAGGTATGATTAATATCCTTAGGTTCAATTTAAGATACAAAAGCCATATCACACATAAATTTCTCAATGATGATCTAGTTGATACTCCCTTTGACACTTCACATATGATGTTGTCAAGTGAGAGATCTCTCTTGTTGTTCTCCATTCTTTTGGCTCTTCATTAGGTGTTGATGGATTTGTTACAGCACTTGGTTCTCTTTTTTCTTCAATAGGCTGGACAATTTCCTCCATAGGACCTGCATCTAAATCACATTTCTTTTTCTCTCTTGAGGGGTTAGATTCATCACAAATTACATGAGCAGATTCTTTCATGCACATAGTTCTTTTGTTGAAAACTCTATAAGCTTTACTTTGTAATGAATATCCAAGAAATATAGCTTCATCAGCCTTTGCATCAAACTTTCCAAGTGATTCATTCCCATTATTTAACACAAAACACTTGCAGCCAAAGGTTCTCAAGTGAGAGATGTTTGGTTTTCTACCTTTGTACAGCTCATAAGGGGTTTTCTTCAAAATAGGCCTTATGAGAAATCTATTCAAAGTATAGCAAACTGTACTAACCGCATCAGTCCAAAAATATTTTGGCAAATTTGTCTCATTAAGAAGTGTTCTTGCACCTTCTTCAAGGGATCTATTTTTCCTCTCCACAACACCATTTTGTTGAGGTGTTCTTGGAGCTGAAAATTTGTGGTTAATTTCATTTTCTTCACAAAACTTTTCAAAATGTTCATTTTGGAATTCCCCACCATGATCACTTCTTATTGAGATAATTTTGTTGCTTTTCTCATTTTGAACAACTTTCGTCAATTTTCTAAAAGCATGGAAAGCATCACTTTTGGATTTCAAAAACAAAGTCCAAGTATATCTAGAGTAATCATCAACAATCACAAGTCCATAGTAATTGACACCCAAACTCATAGTTCTAGAAGGACCAAACAAATCAATGTGTAGTAATTCAAGTGGTCTAGAGGTGGAAACAATATTTTTGCTTGTTCATATGGTGCATGTTGATGTGACTAGCTCTCCTATGCCACAACCAAGATTCATCTAACTTACTCATTAAGCATGAAGTTTTGTGAAAGAATACATGGTCAATAGAAAGTAGATAGATATTACCTTTCCTTTTGCCTATATGAACTACTTCACCATTTTGGCCATCACATATCATACAACAATTCTCATTGAATGAGATCTTAAAACCTTTGTCACATAGTTGGCTTATGCTTAGAAAATTGTGCTTCAAACCATCCACATAGAGAACATTGCTAATCTTTGGTATTGAAGCTATCTCCAATGTTGTCTTCACCAATGATCTTACCCTTGTTGTTATCTCCATAAGTGACAAAGCCTCCATCTTTAGGGACAAGATTTGTGAGCAAAGACTTGTCACCCATCATATGTCTAGAGCATCCACTATCAAGATACCACAAAGAAGTTCTTGCTCTTAGACATACCTGAAAAATCAAATTAATTCATAAAAGAAGGTACCCAATTGAGGTTGGGTCCATAGGGGTTAATGACTTTCTTTCTCTTTTCCACCCAAATGCACTCTCTCCATTTGGCAAATAGAATCTTCTTGCAAAGCATTTATAGGATGCGTGCCCTCTCTCCATACAATAGTTGCAACTAACAGCCCTTGGAGATTTTCTAAAGAAAGCATTTTGATAGATCCTTGACTTCCTTTTATTTTTCTGTTTTAGGGGCACAAATGTTGTCTTTTGGACAGATTTTGAGTTTGGTTTATACCTCAATCCAGAAGTATCTCCAACATATTTTTGTACACTAGGCATTTCATTGAAATCACATTTTCCGTTGTACAATTTTTGCAAGAGATCAATCAAATTGTTATTCTTTGAAAGGAGCTGCATATATTTCTCTTCTTGATTGATCCTATACTCATCAAAGACCTTTTGCAACATATCATATTTGTCAACATTTGTAGAAGAAGAAGCACATACACAATCATTTGATTTGTAGCTTGAAACAAGTTTTTCATTTTCTTCCTTCAAGTCACAAATCTCAGCTTGTAGTTCAATAATCTTAACAAGATGATCTTCAATATTCTTTCTAAGCTTATTATTAGATTTTGAAAGCTTTTGTGCCTCTTTGTGCATTTCTTGAAAAGCAAGAATAGCTTGATCAAGTTCAGAATTTACCTCATCCTCTTCACTCAAGAAGTCATCATCATCTTCATTGACAATGGATGTAAGACACATGTTTGCTTCCTCTATTTTAGTGGAAGATTCTGTACTTGTTGAGTCATTGTCTTCCCAAGCTATATAAGCTTTTCTAGACTTTCCTTCTTTCTTCCCTTTGTTGTCCCCTTGTTGCTTCTTCAAGTAGATTGAACATTCAGACTTGATGTGGCCAGGTTTCCCACATTCAAAGCATGTAAAGTTGTTATCAATCTTCTTGTTGCTATTGTTGTTGCTTTTGATGTTTCTTGAGAATCTTTTTCCTTTGTTTTTCTTCAAAAACTTGCTGAACTTTTTGATTATTAAGTTCATGTTTTCCTCATCACTTGAATCTTCCTCTTTCTCCACTTTAGATGTTGCAGCTTTTAGAGCAATTCCTTTGCCTTTCTTATCTACATCTTCCACACAAGTTAATTGAGACAATTTCAATTCATATTCAAGTAACTTACCAAAGAGTGCAGCCATTGACATTTTGGATAAATCCTTGGATTCTTTGATTGCTGTCACTTTTGGTTGCCAAGATCTAGTTAGACACTTCAAGATCTTGATGTTTAGTTCCTCAACATCAAAAGTCTTTCCAAGTCCCAAAAGATGATTGACAATGTGTGTGAATCTTGTTTGGAGTTGGGAAATGCTTTCATTTGTGTTCATTTTGAACATTTCATACTCATGAATCAATGAATGTTTCCTTGATCTTCTTATTTCTTCAGTTCCTTCATGAGTGATCTCTAACATCTCCCACATCTCCTTAGCACTTGTGCGCCTAACTGATCTAAAGAATTCATCAGAGGAAAGTGCAGAAGTTATCATGTTTTTTGCTTTAAAATCATATTGAACAACCCGTTTCTCAACATCAATCATCTCATCCCATTCTTTGGGAATCATGTCATTACCAACAGTTTTGATAGGCACCACAGAACCTTACTCTATTGCATTGCAAGCACCTGGGTCATTAGATTGAATAAAGATCGTCATCCTATCTTTCCAAAAACTGAAATTCTCCCCTTCAAACAAAGGAGGTCTGTTTAAAGAAGCACCTTCCTTGAAAGTTATTTGTGAGGTATTCATTTTTGAAAAAATAGTGATCTTGAGTAACTTTCAAGAACCAACTCTTGATGCCAATTGTAAAGAATATGAATATCTCACACTTAACCAAGAGGGGGGTGAATTGGTTAAACCTTGGTAAATTAAAAATTTCTTTAATCAAAATCAGAGTTCCTAGGATCTTTATCACTTTTTAAAAATCAAGAAACCTTATTCAATCAAGTAGCTCAGTCCCAAGGAATTCAATGGATCAAAACTGACTTTGTTGGTAAAGCAATTTAATCAAGAACACAATGAATATAATGAGTTAAAAGATAAAGAAGCAAGACACAATCAGATTTATACTGGTTCACTTCAGTACTAGAAGCTACATGCAATTTTCTTCCAACCAACACTAGGTTAGAGTTCTACTATTATAATTTTCAGTTCTTACAATCAATTACAATGTCTCCCTTTATCAACCCTAGATAAAGTACATAAATCTAAAACCCTATTAAATCCTAAGAGACAAGAACCTGAGAACACTGTCAGTTCTTCCCCCTAGAGCACCCCTTCTCTAGTTTCAAGCAAGAACCTAATTACAATAGCCAAATTACAAAGAAAATCCAAAACGAAAATTACAATTAGATTAAGGAGAGAAACAACCTGATGATCCAATGTATGCAATGCAAAATGAAGTTACCAGATCAGGTTGAATGATTACAAATCAATTAGCACAACTTTCCTTAATCTTGAAATGGTTTTCGAGCTCCAAGAATGAGTCAAACACCCATGATTTCAAAGCACAATGTAGCAAGAAACAATTAAACCCTTGGAAAACACTTTAGAATGCTCACAAGACTGTTTAAGCTCAGAAAATACGTATGGGTAATGTTCCACAAAGTTAGAAATCAAGCTGAGCATCAATCCTATTTATAACAGCTTTTTGTAACTAACTGTAATCGATTAAAACGCTCATGTAATCGATTAAATAAACCATGTAATCGATTAAAGTGTTCAACATAGTTTCTGGGCATGAGATCCGAGCAAAATAATCGATTATTCCGTCCTGTAATCGATTAAGACAGGAGACTCAGAATGACAAAATACATTGTGTAATCGATTACAAGAATGTGGTAATCGATTAAAGCAGGAGTCTTCAAAAGCTGAATGAACTATGTAATCGATTACGATATGTGGTAATCGATTAAACCAGAAAAACTTGCAAGCACTAACATACAGTGTAATCGATTAAAGCAGGAAAATGACTTTTCCAAATAAGCTTGTGTAGTCGATTACAATACATTGGTAATCGATTATCCCAGCACGACTTTAAATACATATAACTATGTAATCAATTATAATGAAGTAGTAATCGATTATATTCAATCACAGAGTAGTTTATATGAAAACAAAGGTCAAATAATCGATTATCTCGATAGGTAATCGATTACAATGTTCTTGAAAGCTTTTCCAAGTTAGACTAAGAACAAAATAATCGGTTAAATGAAGTATGTAATCGATTAAAGCAACAGGAAATGTATTTTTCCAAAAAAAACTTTGAATCAGGTTAAAAACTTAGTCAAATAACTAAAGCCTTGTGATTTTGTTGAACCCAATTAATTTAATTATAGATTAATATGAATGCAATGCACTTGGATCACCAGAATTGTTTTTCTCTTACACATTTCATACTAATTAAACTTCAAGGCATCCATTGCATGTTGAAAGCTCAAAACCCATGCTTGAATCACAATTCCTTTTCATTCTTTAAGTAACTCCCCCTGAATCCTCCTTTTTAAATTGTTATGGCTTTAATCATTTAACTCCTCTTGATTTATTACCATTACCTAACACTTCTTCTATGATTAATCGTAATTCTTTGTCTAAAGTTTCTTATGTTAGGAAAATGCATGAACAAGTAAATGCACATGTGTAGAGGAAAATGG
This sequence comes from Glycine tomentella, assembly GCA_007407185.1. Taxonomy (NCBI): domain Eukaryota; kingdom Viridiplantae; phylum Streptophyta; class Magnoliopsida; order Fabales; family Fabaceae; genus Glycine; species Glycine tomentella. The sequence continues at coordinate 263,320 of PYAF01003787.1, forward strand.
AACAATATGCAAAGCAAGCCAATAAGCAAAAAAAGCAAGTGATCTTTTAATCAAGGAGATTTGGTTTGGGTTCATTTGAGGAAGGATAGATTTCCTCATGAAAGGAAATCCAAGCTCCAAGCTAGAGGAGATGAACTTTTCAAGATTTTAGAGAGGATCAACAACAATGCTTACAAACTTCAGTTGCCTAGTGAGTATGGTGTGAGTAATTCTTTTAATGTTTGTGATCTTTCTTTGTATGATGTAGGTACAAGTGAGGAAGCAAACTTGAGGTCAAGTTCCTTTCAAGAAGGAGGGGATGATGGAGGTCCATGGCAAGCTAAAGGTCTAGAAGGAGAGCTTGAAGCACTTCCTTTGGTGAGCTTTAAAGGACCAATGACAAGAGATAGAACTCAAGCACTTCAAGACCACATCCAAGCTAACTTGGACAAGCATGAAGAAGCACACCAACTCAAGGATAACAAGGGCTGGGTTTTGATATCTCAAGTTCAATTTAATTCAATAAATCACAGCACTTGTTAGAAGCAAAAGTAGTGGAAATAAAAAGGCTTTTTAATGCACTTGTGTGTGAAGTTGTGGGCTGCGCTTAGAGGCTGAAAACTGCACTTAGAAGCTTAAATACTGCACATGGACAGCCAAGAACACAAGCTTCATTTAGCTTGCATTTAAGCTCCTTTAGTTGCATTACAATCTTCATTTGAATGTTTATTTCATGTGCATTAAGCTTGTAATTTCGTGGGCTATATAAGCTGCCCAAAAACTGTTTGTAACTAACTTTGTTCATAATTTACAAATCAGAATTTGTGTTGAGAGTTTCTCTCTTATTCTTGTGCAAGAACCTATTGTTTCTTATCAGTGGCTTCACGCTATTGTGGTGATTCTTCCTTGACTTATTGGGGAGCTTCTCCATGGTGTCATTCATCTTCATATCTTACCTTTTCCATCTTCCATTATTGTCCATTAAAGCTTCCAACCACCTCCATGCTTCACATGAAAATTGGAAGTGCTGAAAGCTTGGGTTCTTGAAAGTTGCTTGAAGATTGGGTTTCATTGCAAGGTAGATTTGGGAAATCAATGTCTAATGGGTTTAGACATACATCACAATGGATTAGTCCAGACTTAAGCTCATAACTAACCTCTGTCTCAGAATATTGAATACACCAAGGTTGATACACAACAGCAGGTGTAGCCAATTCCTCAAGAGTTTGATTGTTATCATCCATTGTATCAACACTAATTTCATACTCAGAAGCATTAAAACCAGGCTCAAAAACAGAATCAGTAATGAATTTAGTATTTGGTTGAAGGTACAACCAGTCTTAGCACACCATCCAGAGGGAATGGAAATGCTTTCATTTTCACATAATCCTCATGAATGTCGTGTGATCGCATGGTGGAAAACACTAATTTCATACGCAAAAGCACTAAAACCAGACTCAAAAACAGTATGTAGTATACTACTATCCAGAACTACACTATCATGCAAAACTACACTCCTATAATTTCTGCTCAACCTATGAAATGTCCTATCTACCTCAGGATATGCAAGTCACCTTGATTGGACGTAGTCATACACAGCTCAGCTCATTAGTGACAGGAATGACAGAAATAATAGACAACTACTCTACCAAGACATTATTCATAATAATTGTTGAAATGATACAAAAAATGGAAAATTTCCCCAAATTATTTTTAAAAAATTCAAAAACTCTATAGTAAATGTCTAAAAAAATATTTTTGATTTTTGCTAATTTTTTTGGTGATTTTTAAAAATCATTAAAATATAATTTTTTCCAAAAGTGGTCTAGATTATCAAATTTGACAAAAAGGACCCCCAATTCCCGTGATCGTCCCTCACAGTTGTTAGAATAAAAAAAGCTTAAGCAAAGGATTCAAAGATGATTGAAGTAAATGAGTTTTGATATTTTACATGTCCAATCAATTTGATGGCATATGTAATTGTGTTTAAGCTTGGTTCATTAGATAAAGCTTTATAATCCTCATTAGCTATTGATAATTCATGCATTCATACATTCATTTGATAGGAATTAATCATGTGGTAATAAGCAAACTTATAGAATTTCATAAAGGTAATTAGGAATTATATAAAACATTTTTTCACTGCTTTAATCGATTACTTGGGTGAAATAATCGATTACAAGCGTGTGAATGTTTTCTAGAAAATGTCTTATGAACATTTTAATCGATTACCACTAGCTCATAATCGATTAGATTAGCTTTACACAGAATTAGGAACTTCGTGTGATAATTGATTATCTTGGGAAATAATCGATTACATAAGCTTCTACACAATTTTACACGGCATGTTCATCTGGTTTAATCGATTACCAGATGTTAGTAATCGATTAAATATGCATTGTTAATTTTTAGGCATGGTTTGTGTTAATCTATTAAATGGGTACTTAAACGATTACATGTGTGCGTTGTAAAACTTAGTTTGTCTGGCAATCGATTACAAGGTGATTTAATCAATTATTCTGTTCGTAACAAATTTCCATATTTCTGATGAACAATTTAATCGATTATATGGTTAAAATAATTTATTACAATAGTTAAAGTAATCGCTTACATTGGTGAATTAATCAATTACAGTTAGTTAAAACAGTTTTTTTATAAATAGAAAAGCTGAGTCTGAGTGAGACTAAGTAAGAAAGAAAGAGATACTCGTGCAAACTTTATGATATACATATTCTAAAGTTCTTAAGTGTACCCAAGGCTGAAATTAGTGAGATAATCAAATGTGTTGAGTGTCATTGAGATTTACTTGAGTTTTTAGTCTTGATACTCAAGGATTGAAGACTTATTCAAGCTAGTGCTTAAAGAAAGTAATCAAGAATGAGCGGTGGTCATCTTTTGCATATAATCTCAGGTTGATTAAATCATTCATATCATTGTAATTGCTGAGGATTATAAGGTGATATCTTTCTTTTACCTAAAGCTTGAGTTTAGTTGATATTTGTTGTATAATTGTGTTGTATTTCCATATAACATTTGGATTCTTTAAAGCTTTTTCTATAAAGGGTTTCTAGAGGGAAGAACAGAAAGGGGATCTCTGGTTCTTGATCTTTTGAAAAGTCTATAAGGAGTAGATTTTGAATTTTACCTAGGGAGGGTAAGAGAGATCATTTTGTAAGCTTGTAAAGAATAAATATTTGTTATAGTGGAACTCTAACCAAGATTTGGTTGGAAGAAAACTGGATGTAGCCTCCAGGATTGAGAGGTGAACCAATATAAATCTTGTGTGCATTAGATTTCGGTTTATATTTCATAAATTCTTGAAGTATAAATTTGTTCATCATATAAACTTGGTTACAGCACAAGAGTAATTTGATTGATGAAGTAAATTGATTTCTAATTGGTTTTAAATTGATACGATCCTTTTGAAGTCTTCCACTGTTATAAATTTTGACAGGAAATTTTAAAACTCTGAGGTAAAACCAATTCACCGCCCCTCTTGGTTTATTTGCATAAGTTTTCATTGTATTTTCAACAGTGGCACCTTGATGTATGAATTTTTTCTACATTTTGGCCAAGTTTCAGCCCATTTTGAGCTAGTCACATCTGAAATCACCAAAATTCCCCTATCGCTAAAACTCCTATTTAGAGGCTGAATTTGCAAAACCAAACCTAACCCCAAAGGTGTTACTTTTGCTCAGAATGTGGGATAAACTTTGGACACCAAGTTGCACAGCCAAATTCCACAAGTCAGTTTACTTTTACGACACACAATGCACAAATACACTACACTACACTACTACTCAATGCAAAACACACTACAACACAGACTCTACATAACAACATTAACAGAACCAATGCATCAAATAGTTAGTGGTATGAAAAAGGAGAATGCATAATGCAACAAAATGCAAAACATGCAGCAAATGTGATTTTTTTTTTCTTTTTCCAATAGACAAATGCAAACCTACTATACTAATATCAGTTGTACCTATACTACTATCTAGTTATGAGTGAATTAAGGTTGGCACACAATGAATCGTATACCTGACAATGGTGTCAATTTTGATAACGATTGTCGAATCATTCCAAAACAAATAAAACTAGGATTAATTCTGCAGCACATGAATAACCTAGATCGACTCAGAGATACTATTCAATTTGGTTTCGACTTCAATTCACTTATAAATAGTAGGGAAAATTTTAACAAACAGTTTGTAGACAATAAATAAAAATTGCAGAAACACAAATAGAAATGCAAAAAATGCAGAAACTGGTAGAATTTATGAAATAGGTTGCGAGACAAATTTAAGAGTATCAATCCAATTCACCAAACCAAGCAATTTGAATTATTACACAAATAATGATTATATTGTGAAAGTTCAGTCCATGTCATTAGAGGTAGTCCAATCAAATTAATCCCTAACCTAAATTCATTGAAATCACAAATTAGATCGAAATATCCTCCAAACAATATGTGATTAAATCCATAACCTAATTCATTTTCAATCCTAAGCACATTCATAATCACAAAAATAGAAAATAGGATTGAAGAAGAAAATGAACATTCACACAAAATTTTAAATAATAAGTTGTTAGATTTTTGGCAAGCGTACCAATGTCGTCGTAGGTTACAGAATTTATAAAGAGAATGTCTCCAGAGGGACTTGAGCTACTCAGTTCTCCCAGATGAAAGTAATCAGTTCAATAGTTTTGTACAAAAAATATGATTGAAATTTCATGGTTTTATGGAAATAACGGATTTAGTGCGTCGGAAATATGAAAAATTTACGAAAACTAATAAAATAAATTTAATTAATTTAAGAGAACGTAGGATTGAAATTTCATCATTCAAACCTCAGTATCCAATTAACATTAATACATATGAATTATTCTCTAACATTACTGATGCACGAATTAATTTAGCCCGACCGATTCCTCGCATTCGAGAATCCTAAGGATATTTGGCGAATATCGATCCCTCACATTTGAAGTAAATAACCCAGCATTATAATCTTAATCTTGTGCTATTTGCAATCAAAACATTATCCTCTATTCCTAGCAACGTAACGTAAAGAGTAAAATCATTCAATTCAAAATCCTAAGAGCACTTTCCAGTCAAACTTAGAATCTAATTTCATGAAACTAGTGATCAAAGTAGAATCAAGCATTAAAAACAGAATGAAATCACCAATAATGAGTAGAAAAGATTAATGTATATTTGAATCTGTGCCTTAAAGGACTTATATGCGGTATCCCATGCAAGTCCCTCAGGATACAATAAAAACTTTTCAACTGAGTTGAGGCTATTATCTCATGCATAGGGGGCAAATCGGAGGATTTTCGTTGCGACAAACCCACATGGTCCAACTCATGTGAGTGAAATTTCCATCTCTTGGTAGCCACTTTGTAAGTCCATATCATAAGTTGATATATAAACTAGTGAGTCAAGGCTATCCTAGGCAATATGGAACTTTGTCTTTTGTAATACTCAAAACTAAAATATGTTTAAGTCCATAATATTATCTATTCTAATAAATATTATATATGTGTGTGTGTATGTGTGCGTGTGCGTGCATGTGTGTGTATATATATTATCAATATTAATATGTTTAAGTACAACAACTTTATTCAAATTAATATGCATAATATTTATTTTATATAAAATATTTAGAAAAATTACTCAAACCGATAATTCATTCTTCATTTCTCTTTTTTTTTTCCCAAATTGTTTCACCCGATTTTACTTGCTAATATATTTTTAAGAACTATATCTATATTGAGTTAAATAATAAAATTTTGTGACTTCATCATTAAAATAAAAAATGAAAAAGTATTTTTTATTTGAATTTTTGTAGATAATAACCTTAAGATATTAAAATTTAAAGTGGAAATAAATTATTTTAATTTAAAATCAATCATATATATATATATATATAATTGACAAATGTGAACATAATTGTTACATGTGTGTATGAGAGAGAGATTGTACAATTATTTTAAATGTATAACTTATTAAATATATTATCAAATAAATAAATATGTCATGGAGGAAGCTCTTTATATATCATAATGAGATAAAATTTTATATAAAATATATTAGTTATCTTTTTGTCATTTAGTTTTCAAATTTAAGTCTTTTTTATCCATTAACTTTCAAATATAAGTCAATTTTGGACCTTTAACTTAATGCAGTTTAAAATTTCTGCAAAATGTAAAATATTAATGACATTATTTTTAAGTTAATTAAAGAACCCAAAATGACTCAAATTTAAAAGTTAAAGGACTAAAATAATTTTTTTAAAAGATAATAGACCAAAATGAATCTAACAAATGAGATAAAATGCCAAAAGTATAATTTAACTTGTAATAAGATATATCTTGTACTGCATGACTTCTCTTTCATGCTATCATAGCCACCAACATTGCTCACACATATTCACTTACTCCAAGAGTAAGTATTTAAAGTTATTCACAATCCCCACCTTTCATTCCTTCAAAACCTAACAATTTGTTTTGGGCCCCTAATAACTTTTTCCATTGCGTTGAATCCCTGATGTATCAAAGTTTTTGTTTTGACTCTGTCAATTAAGTGATGAAGTAGCTTAACGTGACTCATTCCCAATCCTATATATATGTGTACAAAGAAGCCCACAAGAGAAATCAGTTAGAAGAGAATATCACATGATTTTTAGTTCGAAGAAGAGGGGGACCAAGAAGGATGTTGAAGGAAATCATCAAAGATCTTATGCTTAATGATATTTCTAAAACTTTGATTCTTAATCGTGTCGAATAAAGTCTTTTGATCAATATAGCCAACCCCACTCAGTTGGAGTACATTAACAACCTACACCATAAATATTAATACAAAAAATTGTCCATCTCATTTAACTATAGGTTTACTATCTTTTTAGTCCTTAATTTTTGTTATTAGTCCCTGAACTTTTATCTATTTAGTCCTTCAACATTTTTTTCATCCTTACTTTTAGTCCCTTAATCTTTTTTCCATCATTACTTTTAGTATCTTAAAATGATTAAAAGTAAGGATGAAAAAAAAGTTAAGATACTAAAAGTAAGGATAGAAAAAAAAGTCCAGGGACAAAAAACAGAATCTCTTTGTACTCTCTGTCTCGAATATATCATGCTAAAGTCAATCATTCCCTTTATTTCATCATCTTGTCTCATGAGAAACATAAAGGCCTCTTAAAAAGTCATCTTCTCTCACCCATCACAGGTTGCAACAACAATTCCAAGAAGCACAAAAAAAATGTCCTGCCAAGTTACAATTAAGAATGACCAAGAGAGGAGAATGAGATTAAAAAATTTCAACGATACAATTTTTATTGCTAATATACTGTATGTCTTCTTAAAAAAGATGAGCTTGAAGGAAAGAGTAGTGAACACCTTGAAGCATGAACCTCGTAAGAGCCACTAATAAGTTGGAAATCTGAATCATCAAATGTCTTATGCAGCAACTAATTTGTGTGTTAATAAATTATTATTATTATTATTTTATTAAAAGATGTAAATTATTCATAATAAATTGTCATCTTGTGTACCCGCACAAGGTATTAGGGTAATTTTCTTCTCTTAGATGCAGTGGTGTCTCCTTCTACTCCTATAAGCTCCTTCAGTGCCATAGGAATATGTCATATTAGTGATCTCCCCAAGTATATTAAATGAAAGTAATAAATAAGAATGAGCAAGTTCCCTTTATCTCGAGAATCTCCCCCTTTATATACACTTATTAATAGGTCCTAGATTCATGAGTGTTACCTATAGGGTTAGCCATGGTGCAAATCTCTATGATTACCAGCAAAAGAAGTCTAAAGATGATTATATCACCTTTAAGTAATCTCCTTATTTTAATCCATAGTGTGCTTCTCATACTTTCATGATCAAGGGGGTGTCAGGTGTTGATCAAGGGGGGATTCAGCCTAGGACGAGAGGTATGCACCAAATAGGGGTATCCAACCTAAATTTTTTATTTAGGTTAATGTTTCATGTGTTTTTATTTATGGTTCCTATGGAGCTACATTGCATCAAATCTTTTGTTTGTGCATAACTGCTTGTGTGAATGGAAATATCTTTGTGCATGGCTTGATAAGAAATCTTAGAAAATATCTTTTGTTAATTTTTAAGTAACTTGATTCCTATATTTATGTGTCTCTTTGGATTATGTTTATCTTGAAATACTAAGAAGAAAAAATAAGAAAAAAATAAAATGAGTTTTTTAAAACTAAAATTAGATTACAAATAAGTTAAAATAATCTTTTAAATGATAAAGCTTTTTTAAATCAGTTTCTTATTTTTTTTCTTATATATATTTTTGGAGAAGTTTATCTAAACAAATCCTATGAAAGTGTTTGTTTTATAGACTATTTAGTTATTCTCGAAAATAGGAATTCGGAGAAAATTATCTCACGTTTGTTATTAGGTAAAAATAATAATTCTATATATATTTTATTCTCAGAAAAGACATATTTCTATCGTTCTATCAATACTTAATCCCAATAGAGAAGACATGAAAAAATTATTCCCATAGGACAGAAATACCTCTTCATGAGTAAAAATTATATATACCCTCTTACTAATCATTACCCTATTAGTCTCTAATTATTCCTTCATGATATTTTCTTTTTTTTTTTTTCAATCCTACAAATTTCATTCTTACATTTTATGATAATTTTTCCTTTTCTTTCAATGCACATTTTTTAATAGGAAATTCGTTCTCCTCTTTCAATCTTTGAATTATGGTAATCATTGATCATATGGGAAGGGGACAACGAGTGTAACAAAAATTTTTATAATAAGAATATTTTAGTAATTATATTATATATTTCCAAGAAAAAATAATTCAACCAAACAAATATAATAAATAACCCTAATCAATTTTAATAGTTAACCAAATACATTTTTTAATAATACTCAAGAATAATATTCTCATGTTATATTTTCAAGAAAAAATATTCTAGGGACTAAAAAATTTATATGTAAAACAAACATACTCAATATATAATGTAAAAATTTACGCATCTTAATTATAATTTAGTGATGACAACTTAATTAACTACTAAAATCACGTTCATTCATAAATGGAAGCATGCACAATATATTAATACAAATTTCCCTTTATTCATTTGGTAATATGTCGATTAGCATCCAATGCAACCGAAATTGACACCACTTGCTTCTTACCCTACCAAGCTTGCCACTTGTCACTCATCAGTGATATCCCTAATTTTAATTGCGACTCTGTTCATGATTTTAGATCATCCACGCTTACTTTAGTGCATCACACACTCTCTCGATCTCTCTCATCCCTCTTTAATATGCTTTTGTTCATGATATACCGGATCATAGGGGGATTGGAAATTTTTTTCCACAATAATTTAAATATTTAATATTTAATTAATAATGAGTTTTATAAAAATATTTATTATTAATTTTGAGTAAAACTAAAAATAGAATTTACTACTATAAAAAAACATGACCTATCTAACATTGAGCGAGACCTAAAGTAAATTTTTTTTTAAAAAAACTCTTTAAATGAAAGAGTCTTATGTTAAACCATTTTTATCAATATATGTTGCATTTTTGTTAACATATTTGTTCTTTTTCGCTTTATTAAATTAATAATAATTTCTTCTTTTTTTTAATGTTCTAAAGATTAAATTTTAGTTATTTTATTCTTGAGTCGACCATGTAAAAAAATTAAAATATAAATCTAATACTCTATTTTTTTTTTATTTTTCTTATACATGTACATATACATAAAAAGTCTTGAGAGTGGCCTCTGCTTGCCCCCTAAATCTGTCCCTCGTGATTGATATATATATATATATATATATATATATATATATATATATATATATATATATATAAAGAGAGAGAGAAAGGGGGAAGAGCCGAAGGTTATATATATTATTATTTTATAAAATTTTGAGAGATTGAATTATAAATGTTATGCATTTTTTAGAAATATAAATTAAAATTATATTATTGACTTAAATATACTTTTAGTTTTTTTAATTTTAGGATTTTATTTTTTTAATCTTTCAAATTAAAATTTATATTTTGTAAGTATTGCGAATAAAAGATATCCTATCTTTATACTGTTAATTCAAATATTCAAATCATCAATAACTTATCATTATAACCGAATAGAAGCGACGAAACCTGCAGATAACATATATCTACATCTCCAGATATCTCGGAAAAACGATAAGAGGCCTCAACAACTTATCTTCAAGGACCAGGTTAGCTTCCTATAAATAAAGCACCACCCATGGTGAAAGGTACAGACACTTTTCTGACTCTCTCTTTTCAATACACACCTTGCACACACCCCACGTTCAGATTGTGGTGTTTCTCCCTGCAAGCAAGTGTGATCTTCTTCTCTGAGGTGTTCTTCAACCATAGACATCTTCAGGAGAGAGAGAGTTTGATCCCTTAGCAAAATTCTGACGATTCTGTGTTGGAAACACATCCGTTCTTCCTGAACGGAACATTGGCGCTGTCTGTGGGAACGTTAAATTTCAAATCCCAAGTTCCCCCGATGCTAAACACAAGAAGTAACAATTATGCCGCACACCCACGCTCTGGTACAGAAAAAGGAGAGGAGAAAGAGAACATCTAAATTCGCATGTTGAGAAGGGCAGAAACTGTCATCCTTCAATTTTCATGATCTCCTTGTTAACCGTTAGATTTCACTGAAACTTTTACAACAAGTTTGTGACTCATCACTCTTCACATCTAACGGTGGGTTTCTTGAATCGATGCTTGAAGCATCACCAGAAAATCCCAAACCAAAATCGTTCAGAATCTGTTTTCTGAAGCAGGCAGCGGTATTGCAAGGGACATTTCTCTCACACTAACCGTTGGATCGCGTTAAAACTTTGAGGAAAGATTACTCAAATATGTTTCTACATTCTGACCATTCGAATCATTCATTGAAGCATTTTCAAGAGGGAATGTTTCAACTGCAAACAAAGGTTATCAGAATTTTTGCTCTCTTTTATCTCGTTTCGGGCAGTGATATTGAGAAAGAGGTATCTCTTTTATCAACCGTTATCCTCAAATTCGGTCAATGTGTTCCTCTCTTGCAGTAAATCAATTTGACCGTTGGGATTTGTTAATTTTTATTTCTAGTGGTAGGAATTAATTTCATACATAATCCAGTTTTGCATGCCTACCTCTTGTGATGTTTTGGTATAATTTTTGTTGAAATTGTTTGTTAATTGTAATGGTTGTCGGAACCCTTGCGTAATCTCATTTTATTGATAGTGAAGAATTTGGGTGGATTCCGAGATAGGTCCCATGGTTTTTACTTATCACATTAAGAAGGTTTTCCCAGTTTATAGAGCAGCGCTTCAAATGGAGGAACATGGAGAATCCAACTCATAATGAGAATCAAGGAATGTTGCACAAATAGAAGCCAATCAAGACGTATGGTTGCGAAGCCATGATACTGGTAGAGGTCGGTCAGTCATCTTGGAGGAGACAGCAGATGATTTGAATAGAAGATAACAATACATTAGCGGCCGACTTAGATTTGATAGAAGAGGTTCGTAACACCGCACATCGCCGAGATCTACGTGGCAAGGGTAAGCTAGCCCAAAGGTTCAATAAAAAAGTGAAGATACGATCGTTCGAAGAAGGCGACCTCGTACTCCGTCAAGCAGAATCGAAAACAAGAACGCCCGAGAAGGAAAGTTAGCCGCGAACTGGGAAGGACCGTACCGGGTTGTCCAAAACATGGGGCAAGGAGCATATTTGTTGGAAACGCTGGAAGGAAAACAAGTCAGACGGACGTGGAACGTGGATAAATTGAAGAAGTACTATAGCTGACAATGTGCAATCAAAATGATAGTCCATGTGTTTTCTTTTAGTTGGCTTCGAGCCTGTCATCCGAATCATGGACACCATGTGTTTCCCTTTAATTGGCTATTGAGTCCGTCATAGGGATCATGGATTATTGTCTCACAGTGTGTTCCCCTTTAGTTGGCTATCAAGCCCGTCATTGGGGTCATGGGAGACCAAATTATAATAGATTTATCATGTGTTTCTCATTAATTGATTATGTAATCCGGGGATGTGAAACCCGAGCAAATCAGTCATTGAGATCATGAAAATCATGTAATCTTCGAAGAATATTAATAAAATCCTTATTATAAGGAATTTCTTATTGTGCATGATTTTGAATGCTTAGTCGTTGTTCTGTATTATCTCGGTCTTGATCAAGCTGACGTAACCATTTAAATCAGATGAATCATCGGCTCGGCCGAAAGAATTACATCTGTGTATTAGTTACAAATGCAAACAGTTGCTAAGTTGGGAACATGATCCCAGAACGCCCGACCAATGGTCTCGGCTAAAATAAACGATTAGCCATTGGAGCTAAAATATAGAAGAAAACGCCCAACCAATGGTCTCGGCTAAAATAAACAATTAGCCATTGGAGCTAAAATATAGAAGAAAATGCCCGACCAATGGTCTCGGCTAAAATAAGTGATTGGCCGTCGGAGCCAAAACAAAAATATCTAAAAGCCCGACCAACGGTCCCGGCCAAAACAGATCATCGGCTTGTCTATCTAAATCTATACTAGCTAAATACATGAATTCCTCAACACATTTCGAACAGGGTTCATATCGAACTTCAATTTGTGGCTCGAGCCTAGGGCCATCTCTAGGGGCAATGCTTGAGGGAATGGAAGCTGAAGGAGGAACCCTGGACCCTGAGGAAAGCAAGACAGACCTCTGTCGTGACGACGACCCTAACCTAGAAGACCCTCGTTGGGAAACATTAGGGGGTCGAGGAATTGGGGTTTTCGAACCAGGGGCAGAAGGAACCCTAAGTAAGGATTTTTTCTTTTCTTCATCAGACAAAGGGAGCCCAAACAACCAGAATGTAGAACGAGGGGGAACCGTTCTGCAAATCTTTGCCTCTTCCTCAGGTGTATATTTCATGATGAAAACACTACAATGTATGAAAACTGGGAAACTACAGGAAGCAAATGGAGTTTGTAGAAGATTATGAACTACGGGAAGCTAACAGAAATTGTGAAAAGACTATCAATCTAGGACTATGCAGAACAAAGACGAAAAATAAGAAATGACAGTGGATAAAAAGGAAAAGAAAAGAAAAAATACCTGGAGTATAGAGAGTGGTGGAAGGAAAGCAACAAGGGGCAAGTGATTCAGACGCTAAGAAGAACGAAAGTGCAGGAGTCGCAAGAGCAAAGGTAAAATGCAGAATGAGACACTAGAGAGAAATGAAATGCTACAAGTTTATTAAACGAAAAAGTAACCGTCAGAATTCAAAAAGAAAACGTGGGTTAGTAACTGATGGACATTGAAGGACGTGGAAGAGGCGGTTACGTCATTATTACAAAAAGAAATAATTAAAGCGTGAAACGACGGAAGTTATCATCAAGACACGTGGCAATCCAGGAAGAAAGGTCGCTTCGTTTCTCGATGACCAGAATCGATTTAGACTACATGAAAAGACAAGACATAGCTCGGCGCTGGGGAAAGTCGGAAATAACCCAAAAAACTTAAGAAGGTAGATTACCTCGGCTCGGATCCCCACACGTGGTCGGCCCCATACGAAGTCGGTTCTACATGAGGTCGGCCCAAAGGAGTCATTCGCACAAGGTCGCTTAGACGTTCACTCACACAAGATCGGCCCAAGGAACTCGCTCATAGATGGTCGGTTAAAAGACTGGTCGAACCATTGTACATCCCGGCCATCAAGAATACTAGACGACCGGGCTGAGGGGCATCTGTTACGGATAAAAGATATCCTATCTTTATACTGTTAATTCAAATATTCAAATCATCAATAACTTATCATTATAACTGAATAGAAGCGGCGAAACCTGTAGATAACATATATCTGCATCTCCAGATATCTCGGAAAAACGATAAGAGGCCTCAACAACTTATCTTCAAGGACCAGGTTAGCTTCCTATAAATAAAATACCACCCATGGTGAAAGGTACAGACACTTTTCTGACTCTCTCTTTTCAATACACACCTTGCACACACCCCACGTTCAGATTGTGGTGTTTCTCCCTGCAAGCAAGTGTGATTTTCTTCCCTGAGATATTCTTCAACCATAGACATCTTCAGGAGAGAGAGAGTTTGATCTCATAGCAAAATTTCGACGATTTTGTGTTGGAAACACATCCGTTCTTCCTGAACGGAACAATAAGTTTCTCAAATTCGAAAAATATTTTTGTTAATCCCTCTTACCGATATGAACAGCCATTACACATCCAAATCGTAAAAAATCAGACATTGAGGGACTAAAATAAATATTGCACAAATTCGAGAGACAAAAAATGCAAAAATTTTATTTGAGAGACTAAAAAAGATAAACTCTCAAATTTGAGGGACTAAATACATAATTAAGACTTATATTATTTTATTAAATATAAGAATACAAAAAATATTTTTTTTATTAAAAACTAGAACTAAAAAATGTTGTATTTTAGAAATAAAAGTTACACTTTTTTAATAAAAAATCCTCCATATTTTAAAGTCATCTTAAATGACTAATCCGAATATTGGAAACATATAATTTCACTTAATTAAAGAGATAAGACTTTGCTAAAAATTTTACAGCCAAATTACTTAAATAAAAATTAAAGCAGAGCGATTTATAACTCTCATACAGGAGTATGTATATATAGATGTGGATCTTAAACTGTGATTTCAGACGTTTATGCACGAACTACCATACATGATTTAATTATCTTCACCAACCACTTTGAATTTAGCCCTTTACAACAAGTTAACCATCGTGTAATTAGCCGAAGTGAGTACATAATAATGGCAAATAATAGAATCCGACTGAGCGTCAACTTCGTCATCAATCCTTATCTTCCATGTATTACATGTGCAAACTGGTCCCCAACAAATTGAACTTGCAAGAATATAAATTATAGATTGTAACGCTTTAACCCCTAGTGTTTGGCTTGTAAATTAGCCGACTAGTTTGAAAAATTTAGGTACATAAATCATCACAGCAATATAGAATTTTGCCATGGTTAATTTCTTGTGCATGTGAGGAATTATACGGTCATTTCCCATTATAGGATTTCAATATGTTAACGGAACAAGTTCAGTATATATACAATGATATCATATGGTCTAGGTTGTAACACCCCAATATTTTTATATACGTGTTAAATGTGTAATTTAGGAAATGTTTTAGATCAATTAGTAATATGTGATTAAAGGATTTTTTTACCTAGAATAGAGATTAGAAAAATTTCAATACAATACTCCTAGGTAATAAATTACTAATAGGTGACAAGAAAATCTAGAATAGAATTTCTAGGAACTTTACTA
>PYAF01003787.1:278752-313255 GCA_007407185.1 Glycine tomentella
CACTCACTAATTATTTTCCTACACACCACTCAATATAGCCTCATACTCTTTCTATCTTCTTCCTTTTTCCTCTCACTTTCAAGTGAGCCTACCTAGATGGGTATTTATACCCATTCCTCCTCCTTAATGGATGGTGGAGATTTATTTGATCTAATGGCTAGAATTCTTCTTCTAGAATTCTCCATACTCTTCTTTCTAGTCTACATCATTCCCTGATATTCTAGAATACTCTATACTTTTCTACAATACTCCTACCTTTCCTAATTTCTTGAGAAAATTCTGGACATGTTTAGAAGTAGCTAGTGTATTCTTTAACACGAAGAAATTGAGAGATTGTTCGATCCAAAATGGTACATATTTCTTCACCGGTCGGTTTAAAACGGAAGGGCATATTTGACCCAAACTTGCCCATAACCGACAGGTGATAACCCCTATCGAGAAAGATAATACTATGTATGGATGACATTTTTTTTAGTATTTAATGCAACTGTATATTGAAAATTTGAATTTAAAATTACTAATTAAGTTAGAACAATTTTATACAAGTTGATCTACACATACATTTGGGGTAAAAGTTCGAAAATGTTTGATATTCAACTCATTTGAATTTTGTTTTACTGAAATCTGAATTAAGAAGAAGAAAAATATAATTTTGCTTGTTTGACAAGAAATTAAGTAATTCAAAAGTGTCAAAATAGTTCGACAAACATAAGATCAGGAATATCACATGGTAGGAAGGGAAAGAGTTCGGTGACTGCACAGGAACTAAAACACCAGCATTTATTGAAGGGTTAATTACTTTTTGAAGGAGAGGATTTAGGTGACCATGTTTAAATTCAGTAAGAGAAATAAGCCTTTTAGATGGCCCCAGCTCTTTTGATTAAACTCACCTGCCTCCTCTTGCATTGCTTTTCTCCCTTTATATTTTAGCATCGTATTCCTTCTGTACTTGTCAACACTGAATTCAAAATCACTTTAGACCATATTCTCTTCTTCTCTGTCTCTCCATCATGGTGCAAACAAGGAAGTTCAGAGGTGTCAGGCAGCGCCATTGGGGTTCATGGGTATCGGAAATTCGCCACC
Organism: Glycine tomentella; assembly: GCA_007407185.1. Classification (NCBI taxonomy): domain Eukaryota; kingdom Viridiplantae; phylum Streptophyta; class Magnoliopsida; order Fabales; family Fabaceae; genus Glycine; species Glycine tomentella. The sequence continues at coordinate 279,836 of PYAF01003787.1, forward strand.
CACTTCTGTAAGCTCTTCCAAATTAAACTTTATCTCGTGTTATAGTAACAACATACCATAAAATCTCAATATATGTTTACTAGCTAATAACTATCTTAATAATTGTCTTTCTAACTAGCGTTTACAAAGTAACACATTTTTTTTTTTGTCTTTTTCACTGCCATTGTTTTTCTGAGTAAATCCCCACTCACCAGCTACTTTTGTCTTTGATGGGATTGTACTTACCGTTCACGTACATCTTAATTTTACAAAATTTTCATTTTGTCAGTACTAAATTTTTTTAAAGGAAAAAATATATGCCAGATAGTAAGCCGCTAACATATTCTCTTTATTCATAAATATAATGTAAAAATGTAGTGAAAAAAAGTAAACTACATACAGTAATGTTTTGTTTTAATAAAACTAAATAGTATGTTAGGATTTTTAAAATTATGGACTAATACAATTTTTAAAATAAAATGTATTCTGAAAAAAAAAATGTAGTGAATATTGACTTTTAATTTAATTTCAAAACATTTTTCACTCAATTTTCTTTTTATAAAAAATTTAGCTATAGTTTTATTATTTTAAAGATAAGTCATTTGATGTTTCCTCTTTTTATTTTAAAGATCTATAACAATTGTTATTTCCAATAATATCATTGATGTCACAATTATTACCATGTTATAATCATCATCACTATCATTTGGTGATATCATCATTATCATTTTCATGCCTGTGTAATTAATTAAAGATTTTGTATTAAAGTTTTAAAATAAAAGCCACAAAAACTTAAAACTAAAATATATAAAAGTGACAATTGGTTTTAACGTTTTAAAATTTCAAAACTTAAATAACCATCCCGATAAGGGCTTATATAAGTGTTTTTCAAAACTAAATGCTAAAATAAATAATACTTTGAATAATAATATATGAACACTGATATATTTCCAACACTTATTTGAGATTTGTTCTTTTTTTTTTATCTTTCTCATTTTATTAAATCATATTTCCTCCAGCATGATATAATTATGGTCCTAGATTATTTTATATAGATAAAAAATAATGATAAATAAATGAATGAATTTAATAATTAAATAAAATTAATTTTTTAGTTCATATCATTAATATAACAAGAAGAATAATTAATTTTATATTAAAAAATTAAAATAACAATTATTTTAGAATTACTTTTTTCCAACAATTATAAAATGGAACGGACAAATATCGTTATTATATATATACCTCTCTTTCTTTGTGTGTTTAATAGCATGGGTGTCTATGCATCTTTATTGTAAATGATAGTTTATTCCTTTATTTTCAACTTGATATCAAATTTCACTCCGTGCATGAAACAGCAAGAGGAGGGTGTGGCTAGGCACGTTCGAAACAGCAGAAGAAGCAGCACGAGCTTACGACCAAGCCGCGATATTGATGAGTGGGCGTAACGCTAAAACCAATTTCCCAATACTCCAAACCCCGGAGGGTGACCCAAATACGACGCTAACACCCATCGATCATGAAACCTCATCGTTGTCGACGACCACCTCGAAGGAACTGGAAGAGATTCTTCACGCCAAGCTCCGAAAGTGCGGGAAGCTTCCGTCCCCTTCCATGACCTGCTTGAGGCTCGACCCCGAGAACTCCCACATCGGAGTGTGGCAGAAGCGCGCCGGCCAGCGTTCTGAGTCCAACTGGGTCATGATGGTTCCTCCCCTCGAAAAAAGGGGAATTGCTAATGAAGGAGGTACTGGAGGAAATGCTTCTTGTTCTAACTCCTCTCCGTTCTCCGAGTGTGATCCAACCCCGCAAGTGGCGAGGCAGGAGCTTCTGAGGACGGAGATTGACGAGGAAGAGAGAATTGCACTGCAAATGATAGAAGAACTCCTCAGCAGGAACTGCCCCACTAGCCCTTCATTCAATAACTTATATTAATTAAGGGAAACATTACCTGAAGAAGGTTAATTTTATTCAGTTTCTTCAAGGATCTTTAGAGAGAAATTATGCTGGTGTAACATTCTCTTTCTAACATTTATTTATTACTGTTTGCTCAAATTTATTGACAATCACAAATTTTAGTACATTTCACTTCTAAACCACGAATGAGACTCATTAATTGAGAAGTGAAATCTACAGATATTTGTGATATTCAGTGAATTTTAGCCGATAATAAAAAAATGTGTTAGAAAGAGAGTATATTAGAGTAAATGTTGTCATCATTGCTCCTACTTATATCGTGGTTTTCATGAGTTAGTTCTTACTTCAAGAAGGACATGCTATGCTATGCTGTGCTAGGTTGCGTAATAAGTAGATAAGTAGAAACAGTATGACTTTTTGTGTGTTTTCTTCTGGCTTTGTGGTTTTAGTCTTGTTACACTCTATTTATATACTTCCATTTAACACTTTCTTTTATAGGATAAAAAGAGAGGATGGAATCATGGAAAGGAAAGTGACTTTTTTTTGTCTGTCTTCTCCTTTTCCTCAAAAGAGATGTGTAAATGAAAAGTATAGAAAATTAAAGTGTGTACGAATAACCTTATATGTAAACTATTATTATATTATAAATTCTATGTTATTTGATATAACACGATTACCGTACCACTAATTTTACATTGTAAATCAGATGGTGAGGTTGTTCATTTATATTGCTAGGTTTAATTAATTAACAGTCCACAGGCTAGTCAAGTGGTGGAGGAGATTTGATCTTATCTTGTGGTTCAAATTTTCATATGACAATGTAATGTGAACAATACAGATCGATCAAAATAGATCATAATTCTGCCAACAAGATATCCTAATAGATCATAGGCGGATTTAAAAGTTATAAGCTATCCTAATTAATGTTGATTTTTGTCAATATTATTACTGGTGTCCTGCATTACTAATTCTACCAGTATGTGGTAATTGGTTGAATCGTAGTCGCTTTAAACAAATTATTTGTTTATATGTAATAAATACAATAAGAGTTTCATAGCTAACACTTAACTTTGGTGTAGGGTTGTTAATATTTGATTTAATAGCCAGGTCTAGGTTCAATTCCTTTTGTAAGAAAATTAGACTACGTATTTTCAAAACTAGTCCAACAACTGATTTATGACTGGTTAAATTATAAAACTTAGTCTGATAAGTAACATGAACCAGGAGTAGTTACTTGGCTAGTTCAACGTTTGAACTAACTATGGTCCGATTGTCGCGCAATATGATTTCTGCATCTCTCCGTTTACATGATTTTTTGAGTAAATTTTCACATAAGAGAATCCATTTCATGTAGTTAAATAATTAGGAATTTAGAGAAAGAAGATATCTTATATTTTAAAACTATGAAAAAATATTTCAAATTAATTAGTAAAAGTATCACCTAAAAAATATTATATGAATGATTCACGAATTTAGTGGTTATAATAGCCAAGCATCGATCAATACAAAAACCAGATTGCGATCATAATTGATAACATGAATTAAAATGTTAATACTCAACCAAAGTTCATTGTCTAGTTCCGAAATGCATTTCATCGCAAGGATCAAGTGTTCAATTCTTATGTAAGTTGAAATTTTGAAACTTTATTTATTTATTTAAAAAAAGACCAAACTTTCTGAATATGTCAATGGTCAATTGAATTTGATGGAAAAATAAATAAATAAAGAGTAAGAATATTATCAACAGCTATACACAAATTACAGTACACTGATTAATGATGTGTTTGGACACACGTTGATCCACATCTTTGCTATTTTCACGTCAATACCAAAGAGACGCATAATCTTTAGTGTGTTCGGTTTCATGTTAAAAAAATTTGGAGGAGGATCTTTTGCATGTTTTTCAAAAATGGGGGAAGGTAACAAAGATTTTCATTGCATCAAAAAGGAGCAAGACAATACAGAAGTATAGGCTTGTGAAGCTTGCAAGAGTGGAGAACGTGAGGGTGTTGGAGATAAAGCTTGATAACATCTACATTGGTAATATGAAGCTTAATGTGAACCTCTTGATGTTCAATAGGAAGAACAAACAAGGGGCTTCAGATCAAGAGGAAGGCAGATCCCAAGAGAAAGGAACAATTACAGGAGGAACTACCATGTAAGGGTAAATGAGGATTATAGGGGGAACTAATAGGGAATTTTATGCTAATATGGTGGCTAAATGGGAGCATCATATGCGAGTAGACAAGGAAGCGGAAAGATGGAAGGAAAAGGGAAGCAACAAGTGTACGATGAGGGAAACTGATCATGGAGAAGACTTGCATATATCAGTAAAGGAAAAAATGAGAGGTAGATTGGCTGAGAAGGAGTTGGGTGGGAAGGATGCATAATCTGGTAGAGTTCAAGAGGCTACATGAGTTTCTTTTTTCTTGGAGGGTTTGGAAGAAGCCAAGCAACAAGTGTACGATGAGGGAAACTGCTCATGGAGAAGACTTGATATATCAGTAAAGGAAAATGAGAGGTAGATTGGTTGAGAAGGAGTTGGGTGCGAAGGATGCATAATCTGGTAGAGTTCAAGAGGCTACATGAGTTTCTTTTTTCTTGGAGGGTTTGGAAGAATCCAGGGTCTGACTATTAAGTGATAATATGGTAGGTCGGTGGAGGAAGGCAACAACTTGGAGGATGTTATGAAAAATAATGAAGAGTGGTGGAGTAATATGTTTGATTTCACAAAGAAGTGGAACCTGCTGGATTGCTTTGTTGATAGGTTGACTTGGGTAAATTGTCTTGGGTACCAATTCAATTCTAGAACCAGGACTGTTTCCCAAGTTATTGGCTCCCGTGGGCAGTGTTTTTAGCATTGGACAATAACACTTCTTGTTCCATAATCTGGAGAGTGCTAGGATGCTAATGAGAACATCTTGGCAAGGTCAGATTCAAAAGCACAAAATAGTTAAGATCGATGGCATGGTGTGTGCGGTGCTGATAATTGAAGAGAACAGTTCGAAGAATAGTTCTGAATTGAATGTTGTTGTTTCAGGAGGAAGATGAGTACTCAAGATGATGAATAATCCATCTTTGGCCTTGAGCAAGGAACATTTTCCTCGTGTATTTGAGTGCTTCAAGGTGGAAGGTAAGGGAACAAGAGGAGGCTATGATAATGTCTAGGGGGACGAGGGAGATTCTTGAGTGTGTTAGGTTTGGATGACCATTCACACTTTAAATTTTGATGTTTACAAAAATTATAAATTGTTGATAATCTAATGAGTTGATGTTAAATAGATAGGACCAATTTTGCTAAAGGACTTAATCGTTATCTACATATATCATTCATAATTAAAGTGAAAAACATTTTGTTAAGATATAACCAACGTCCATTGCATTGTAAAACCAATAGCAGACACTCGTTATGATAACTAGTGTTATACAGTAAGGGTGTTCAAAACTCGCATCTAGTTGGTATAGGGTCTCTTACACAATCCTATATATGATGTCCGACATAGTACAAAAAGGTTATCACTAACTGAAAAGAGAAGTACATGTATTCTAGCTCATAAAAAATCATTTTGCCTCTCTTTATTTAAATTACTAATATTGAAATTTAAGGAAATTACAAAACAAAAGAGAATATAACGTTTATACATAATATTCCTCAAGGTTCATTTTCGACGAAGATAGGGAGCACATGCTATTGTTCGTACCTATATTTCTTTCCTCTCCAATCAGAGCAAGCCACGTCACTACTAGAAAAATGCAATTTAGAGATCGAAGTAATGACCGCAAATATTCGATCGCACTTCGCGACCGAAATAGCTGCTGAAATGTTTCTATCGCCAATTGCGACCTTGCGATCGAAGTTTAATGCAGTGGGCAACGACCTAATTAGCCACCAAAATGAAGGGTCGCTGCAATATTCGGTCGATTTCGGTGACTATATAGCTAATAATACAATTCTTATAGCGACCCAGTTAGCGACCGAATAGGAACTTGAAGTTAGCTACCAAATGTTTTTCAGCTGCTATGTTATGATGATAACAACCGAGTTTGGTTCGATTGCTATTAGATTTGCATTGAGTTAGCGATCAAATGTATTTTTTTCTAAAATATTAGAAACTATACTCTTAATTTATTTTAAATCATAGTAAATATATCATATGCTTAAATACATTTTATAGTTTAAATTTTTGAAATTAATATATTATTAATAATTTTAAATTAACAAAGCAATATTTACAATATTTTATAAATCATAATAAATATGTAATATTTTTAATTATACTATGATAATTTTTAATAAATTTAACAAACCAATATTTACAGATTTTTATTATGATAAATAAATCATACTTATCATTAGTCTTTTAATTTGTATTTTGTCAAATAATTTTTTATTTTATATAATTATTTAAAAATTATAATAAATAAATACCCTTTATATTATGAAAATATGTCATAATTAAATTTTGTAAAATTAAGTATTTTAAAATATAAGGCATAAGTGGTACTAATGATTTATTAAGATTCAATACGGCGTAAGTGAGATTTATACATTAATGAAGACCCAATTTGACTTTAGTACAATATTGCACTAAGCAATGGCCAATTAGATGCAATGGATAACTTAGGCATTCAATAAAATCTCAAATTGACTTTAATTTAATGCTTACTTGCAAAGTTTGTCCCTTATTTTGCATATTTACCAAATCGGCCCGTCTATTTTTCAATTCACTATATAATTAAGTCTCCCTATATTTCAAAATTCATTAGCTGAGTCTCCAAAATATTGTTAAATTTTAAACATTGATTAGACTAGAAAGTTGACCAACATTTTCTTAAAAATTAAGAACTTTAAAAATGTTTGAGAAAGGACTAAAACCATGACCCTTAGAATGAGAAACACACTCATTTACCACTACAAACAAGTGCACATTTGAGTTTTTAGTGCAAAATGTATTATTAATATAATTTGTATACAAAAATAGTTCAAAATTAACATTTTATTCTTTTTTAATTTATTATATTTTATAATCTTATATATTATATATAAGATTAAATTATATTTTCACGTAAATTTGAATATGTATATTTATATAAGTTTATTTTTATTTTATATATTATAATTATCATTTAAAATAATGTTGTTATTTAGTGACAATATTTTTTATCTATATTAAGATATTCATGTTATTTATTGTAATATAGATAAAAAAATATTGTCAATAAATCACATACATAAATATTTTAAAAAATATAAATATAATCATTTTTATTTAATTAAATATCTTTACTATATAATTAAATTCTTTAAAAAATTACATAGCTGATTAAATAAAGCTAAATATAATAAAAATTACTATTATAATAAATAACAAGAATATGTTAATATAGGTAACAAATATTATCATTAAATCACATATATATATAAATATTTTAAAAGAAAATAAAATACTGTAATTTATGAAATTACAATTTATATAAAAAAATATTAATTATGAATAAATTTATATTATATATTTACTGTATAAAATAAGTTTTGAATAATGTGATAAAAATACATAAGGTTAGAAAAATATAACATATAAAATAAAAATAAAGCTTATATAAGTGTACATATTCTAATTTATGCTTAAATAGAATTGAATCCAATATATATTTTAAAAGATAATATATAAGATTATAAAATATAAAATTTTTAAAAAGAATAAAGTTTGAATTTTAAACTATTTTGTCATAAAACTTATATTAATGCTATATTTTGCACTAAATACTAAATGGGCATGTGGGTGTAGTAATAAAGGAGTGTGTCACTCACTCAAAGGATAATGGTTCTTGTATTTCTTCGTGCATTTTTTTTTTTTAAGTTGAGATTTCTTAAGAAAATATTGGTAACTTTCTAATCTCTTCAATGTTTAAAATTTAACGGTCTACGGTTAGTCAACGATTACAATTAGACTCTGATAGTGAATTTTCGTCATTATAGGGATACTCAAATAGTGGATTTTGAAATATAGGGGAACAAATTTTGCAATTAAGCCTTAATTTAACATATTCACTAACCAAGGTCCAATAATGATTTATTAAGGTTCAATGTGTAACTTATGCATTCACCACTTTCCAATATGACTTTAGTGTAACATATGGTATAATGATTGATTAAAACCCAATAATGTCTAATCAAGGCCCAATATCACTTTAGTGTAACATATACACTAACCAAAGATTTATAATTAATTAAAAGTTACTAGTGTGTGTTCCTGTATGATGCACATATTGATAAACTAATAATTTTTCATTTTATAAAAAATAATTTAAGATTAAATATATTTTAAAAATTAGTAAAATTAATTATATAATGAGAAAAAAGTCATGCACTCACATATATAAATATATAAATGTGTATTATATTCTCACTTTTACTTTAAGATTATGTAAAAGAGTGAACCTGAAGTTTTTTTTTTTTTTTTAATTTCATATATTACATGTTAAGCTCCTTTTTTAATTATCTTGTCTAAAAATAATTATTAAATATTATATTAATAAAGTTGTATAAAAATTTAAGAAAAAATAATAAAGATAATTGAGTTATAATTTAGTTAGGAAAAATGAATAAAAAGAATTAAATTTTACCTACACATATTACCCAGGAATATGCATCCCTGGAAAATGTAAATTTTACCTATAGATATTATCCACAAATAAAGGTGTGCCAGCCAATGTTTTAAAAATCGGATCGACCCGGCCGGTCGGACCGCAACCTAGTGGCTAGACCGGGTCGAGTCTGTCAATGAATCAGTCATGCTTTCAACCCAGTGCGGCCCGGTGTGACCCGGCTGGGTTCATGGTTCAACTGGCGACATGACGAAATGGACTTGGTCACTATTAAAAAAAAACTTCTTCTGCACCGCTTCCGTCTTCTCCCCCCTGAGCATGTCGCGTCGTCTGTACTTACCGTTTGGTTTTCATCGGGTAGGTGAAGGGGTTTGTCTGTTTGTGGTGTCAAGGGGGGTTTGTCTGTTCACGGTGGGGAGAAGGGGGTTCGCGATGAGGAGGGAGGTGGGTAACGAGGATCTTCTTGCCAAATGGATTTTCGAGGTGGGAGGAGGAGGCGATTTCTTTTTTTCCGGGGGGGGTGTTAGGATTGATTTTTTTTTTTTGGGGAGCGGGTCCTCTGTAACGAGGATTTCTTTTGGGGGGTTGCACCATTTACGAGGAGTTTTTTTGGGGGAGGGGGGTTGTACGCTTAATGGTAATGGGACTATTTTTTTTAAATAGTTTTTTATTTTTTTATTTTTCTTTTAACAAAGTATTTGAGTTTTAAATTAAGTGACTATTTTTTTAAGTCTTGAACTCTGTCAATTGTGAAATAAGTTGTGTATATAAGAGTGATTTTTTCTTTCTTTCTTAGGCACATAAAATCTATTTCCAAAATATTCATAATTTGTTAATAATATTAATATAAAATAAAAGTAAATTGAGTGTAAGTATGTATTATTAAGTGGGAATTAACATTTTATAATTTTGTATTGATGATTTTATTTCTTGAATTTAAATTTATTTAACTTATTTTTATGATTTTTGTCTTTGTTTGTTTGAACTTGTACAATAATTTTTGTTTTTTTTTTTTTTACATTTTGATATCAAATTATCTATGTTACGACTTGTGATATTTTTTTAAATATTTACAATTATACAAATTTTATATTTTATATTTCTTAAATTTAAACTTATTTAACTTCTTTTAGTAAATCATACATTTTTTAAGAAAAATATGTATTATATTATACTAAAAAAATTAGTAATACATATATAAATAAATAATTATGAGAGCGTGTGAAAAGTGAACATTGGAATAGTAAGGCAAAAATTAATAAATAATACAATTAAATAATTAATTAGGCAAATGGTGCAATTTCAACAAAATTTAGGAAAATGGGGTAGCCTAACACGCCCAGGCTAGGCGTGTTTAAACACGCCCAAGCTAGGCGTGTTTAAACACGCCCTAACCAGGCGTGTTTAGGCCCCCTTGTCCCTATAAAAGCCTCTGAAAATGACATTTGGTCCATTCCGCCTTCTCTCTAGAAATCACTCTGCCTTCTCTCTAGAGCTTAGGTGTTGATATCCTCTGAAGCGAAGCCCTGTCGAATTCGAAGCGCTGCCAACAAGTAAGTCGATTTAACTGATTGTGCGTAGTTTTTAGTTTGTTATATTTTTAAATTAGAAAATTGTTAGGATCATATGAACTTGTTAGCGACATATATATTAGGTTAATGAGTAGGGTTTTAGGTATTCTAGATTAGTTTTAGGATTTACGATGTGATTAGGGTTTAGGTTGTGGGCTAGTGATTAGGGTTACGTAATTCGGTTTAGGATTAGGGTTTACATTGTTATTAGGGTTTATGGCCTAGGGGACATGTAACGCCCCCTCAGTCATCAGGGTCATTACCAAACCTAATCCAGAATCAAACATATAATCAATCAGAGTTTAAGCAGTTTGGAAGCATATACTAAAAGTGACATCATCAAATGTCATCTGTATAACACTGTACACTATAATATGGTGAATATACATACATCTCTGTTTAAGTACAATACTGTACATTATCCTCTCAAGGTACAAAAAATCAAAACCAAAGGCTAAGTACAAAACATCAGAGTCAGACGCTCAAGTCATCTAAGCCTAAGGTTCACAAACAGCGGTTATCCCTGCATAGGCTTCTTGCCTTGAGACCTATCTGCTCCTCTTGAGGAATCACCTGCAAAACATAGCCCCACACAAGGGGTGAGATATAAAATCTCAGTAAACTCAGGGTCCTTGAAGGTATTTCCTTCCCCTGGTTCACTGACAACACATATACATATATATAACATAATCACAACAGTCAATCAATCAACCATAACCTCAGTGTACATCAATACACATCCATCTTCCAAAACCAGGGTATACTCATGGCGTACAGCCATGCATCACATCCATAACTGTCATGCAGAGGCTACATCTAAGTATATAGAAACATCTCCACTCAGGGAGGCTACCTCTATATACTAGGAACATCTCCTGCCTGTATCTACCTAGCGGAGGCTTCCTCTGTATATATATAGGAACATCTCTCACACGAGGCTTCATCTATACATCAGGTACATCTCCTTCTGATGAGGCTACCTCTGTGTATACAGGTACATCTCTACTCACGAGGCTTCATCTATATATCACAGGAACATCTCATCCTCTATCACAATACAATTTTCTCCATTGGCACTAAGTACCGTGGTCTTTAGAGCGAAAAACAAATTCGACTCCCACTATACCCAAGTGTTCATCTAAATATTGTGTGCAAAATATATTATTAATATAAGTTTTATGCTTTTAAATTTTATTCTTTTTTAATTTATTATATTTTTATATTCTTATATATTATCTTTTAAAATATAATATATAAGATTAAATTCTATTTTTACATAAATTCTGAATATGTATCTTTATATAAGTTTTATTTTATTTTATATATTATATTTATCCTTTAAAATAATGCTTTTGATTTAGTGACAATATTTTTTTTTATCTATATTAACATATTCATGTTATTTATTGTAATATAGATAAAAAATATTGTCAATAAATTGCATACATAAATATTTTAAAAAAATTACTTACCTGATTAAATAAAGTTAAACATATATAAACATACTATTATAATAAATAACAAGAATATCTTAATATAGATAAAACTATTGTAATTAAATTACATATATAAATATTTTAAAAGATAATAAAATACTCTTATTTTATGAAATTATAAGAATCATAAAACATATTTATGTTATTCCATGATGAAATCTCACTTGTTTCATAACACCTATTTTCAAAACATATTTTATGTTATTCGAAAAGCCTATTTTTAGAGCTTGTTCCATAACATCAGTTAGTTAACCTTGTCTTATGAATGAAACCATGAATGGCTTAAACTAAAATTTAAATTTACAAGCTCTAATTAGTGAACTGAATTTTCTCTCATAATGTGTATATGATTTCTTTTTCCATTGATTATGGAGGACCTTCATTGACAACTCAATAGAAGAGGTAATTTATAATTTTTCTGTATTTGAATTTTTTATGTTGTGATCTCTTTTGTAAACATGCACAAGTTACATAAACTTATTGATTTCAAAACTAGAACTTAAGGTTTCTTGTTTAATTTATCCTACACACCATATCATTCAATAAATTCTTCACTAAAAAGAAAAAGTTCCCAACAATATATATTATTCCTAAGGGAGAAAAGGAAGTATGACTCAACAACTAGCAAGGTGACGACATAGTGGAGTTCACCTAGTTTATAAACTTGGGCTACATGGCATACCTTTGCTTGGACGATAATTTGGATTTTCTTATGTATATGATGGAAAGTCTAGATTTCTATAAAAAGTGGTCAAGTTGGAATAGTGACAACTACCTTGTTTTATGCTCAATTTTAATTTTTGTATCAAGGTAGGGAGTCCCTTTAGTTCTATTCCACTTTGCTTTTGCATCAAAAAGCTAAGGGGATATGCTTCATATATGGTGCATGCAAGTCTTGAATTTGTAACTTTCGTACAAATTCATACAAGACTATATAAGAGTTCTACACAGGTCTTACATACAAGACTGCTCTTATCTTTATTATGATTGGTCCGTTCTACTTTTGACCATCAAACTTACTAAACCATTATATTAAATAAGTATGTACATCCTATAATTAAGAGAAAATTTCACAGATTCTATTTATCATTTTTTTTATATTTTCCTGTTGCTTGAATTCTCTTGAATAAAGTTTCAAAGTTATTACCTTATAAATTTCATAGAAATTATATTCTGAGGTTTTCTGTCACAAAGTATTTTGGTAATTTGTCATTCAAGGGTATTCTGTAATTTCATCAAGTTTTCACAAAACATCTAAGGGTGTCTTGGTAATTCTAGCCTCAAGGGTAATATGATAATTTGTCATTCACCCTAGGGGTATGATTGTAATTTCCAAAATATCCAAAGGTATTTGTGTAATTTTCACCTTAAGGGCATTTCTGTAATTTCTGCTTCAAGGGAAGGGTGATATGGTCATTTCTCTTCAACTATTTTTGTAATGTCTCTAATTAGTATTTCACACATATTTTAAATATAAATTAATCAAATCTCACATAACCTAACACTCACATCAATAATTGCACAAGAATAACTCATACAACATACATTTGCAGTTATTGAAATGTCAGGGTATTACAATTCTCCCCCTCTAAAAAAATTTTGTCATCGAAATTTACCTGATTTAAAAAGTGTCGGATAGCTCTTTCGTATCTCATTTTCCAATTCCCAAGTAGCATCACCATTTGCACCATTTCCCTAGATTATCTTTGCTAAAGGAATTTCTTTTCCTCTTAGAGCTTTGATCCTTCTATCCTCAATTCTTACCAGAAATGTTTCATAAGTTAAATTATCTTTTATTGGTACATTATCTATTTCAATCACATGTGAAGGATCATAAACATACTTACGTAATTGAGATACGTGGAAAACATCATGAAGATTTGAAAGATTTGGGGGTAAGGCAATTTGGTAAGCTACATGTCCGACTCTTTTAATAATATGGAAAGGTCCAACAAAACGTGGTGTGAGCTTTCGGGATTTCAGAGCTCTCCCAACTCCAGTCCAAGGATTTACTCTTAAAAATACATGATCTCCCACATCAAACTCTAAATCTTTTCTCCTCTGATCGTGATAGCTCTTTTGCCTGCTTTGAGCCGCTTTCATCTTTTCTTGAATCAACTTAACCTTGTCTGTAGTTTGTTGTATAATTTCTGGACCTAAAGTTAAGTTTTCTCCTGACTCCATCCAACACAGAGGAGTTCTACACTTCCTACCGTACAAAGCCTCATATGGTGCCATACCAATAGAGGAATGGAAACTATTGTTGTAGGTAAACTCTATCAAAGGCAGAAAATCTCCCCAATTCCCTTTGTGTTCTAAAACACAAGCTCTGAACAAGTCTTCTAAAGACTGAATGGTTCGTTCAATTTGTCCATCAGTTTGAGGATGGTAAGCTGAACTCAGTTTCAACTTGGTTCCCAGAGCTCTATGTAAATTCTCCCAAAATCTGGATGTAAATTTAGGATCTCTGTCGGATACAATATTAGATGGAACTCCATGCAATCTCACAATCTCACTTATGTATAAACTTGTCAGCTTTTCTAAAGAATACCTGATGTTAATGGGAATGAAATGAGCAGATTTAGTTAACCGATCTACTATAACCCATATGGAATCAAAACCTTTAGAACTCTTAGGTAAAGCTGTAACAAAATCCATGGATATGCTATCTTACTTCCACTGAGGTATTTTTAAAGATTGTAACATACCAGAGGGTTTCTGATGTTCTATCTTAGATTTCTGGCAAACTAAACAAGAATATACATATTCACTTATTTCCTTCTTCATCTTTGGCCACCAGAACAAAACGTTTAGGTCTTGATACATTTTAGTGGCTCCTGAATGGATACTCAACTTATTTTTGTGTCCTTCTTCTAAAATTATTTTCTTGAGTTCAGGTTTCATTAGGTACACAAATTCTTCCTTGTAATCTTAATATACCATCCGTTCCTATCTTAAATTCACTATTCCCTCCATTGGATATATTTTCTAATATGGTTCTTAAGAAAGGATCAGATCTTTGCCTACTTCCTATTTCCTTCAGAAACTCATTGGAAACTTGCAAAGCTCCTAACTTTATGCTCACACGCGTAGTTTCACACATTAAACTAAGATCCCTAAATTTTTTTAATAGATCCATTTCTCTAATCATCAATGTAGATATCATTAAAGATTTCCTACTTAAAGCATCTGCTACCACATTGGCTTTTCCAGGATGGTAATTAAGCTGAAAGTCATAATCTTTCAAAAATTCTATCCACCTCCGTTGTCTCATATTTAATTCCTTTTGACTAAACAAATACTTCAAACTTTTATGATCACTAAAAACCTCAAAATGAGAACCATACGGATAGTGTCTCCAAATTTTCAGCACAATCACCACAGCTGCTAATTCTAAATCATGAGTAGGGTAGTTTCTTTCATGGGTTTTCAATTGCCTAGATGCATAGGCCACCACCTTTCAATCTTGCATCAAAACTCCTCCTAAACCCATTTTGGATGCATCACAATATACTACAAAAGATTTTTCTAAATTTGGTAAGACTAACACAGGTGCTGTAGTCAACTTATTCTTAAGAGTTTGAAAACTTTCCTCACATTGTGTGTCCCATAAAAAGACTTAACCTTTCCTAGTCAATGTGGTCAAAGGTAGAGCTATTTTAGAAAAATCCTTAATAAATCTTCTGTAATACCTTGCTAATCCTAAGAAACTTCTGATTTCTATGACTGACTTAGGTCGTTCCCAATCAAGTATAGCTTTTACTTTAGAAAGGATTCACTGAAATTTACTTTTTCTAACCAAAATTCACACTTAGACATCTTAGCATAAAGTTGCCGATCTTTTAAAGTTTGCAAAACAATCCTCAAATGTTCGGCATGCTCCTCTCTAGTTTTAGAATATACTAAAATATCATCAATGAATACCACCACAAATTTGTCAAGATAAGGATGAAAAATTCTATTCATATAATCCATAAATACAGCCAGGGCATTGGTCACACCAAAAGGCATAACCAGATACTCGTAGCGACCATAACGGGTACTAAAAGCAGTTTTGGGAATATCTTCAGGTTTCACTCGGATCTGGTGATATCCCGATCTAAGGTCGATCTTACTAAAAACACAGGCTCCTACTAATTGATCCATGAGATCATCTATCCTAGGCAAAGAATATTTATTCTTAATTGTCACTTTATTTAACTGACGATAATCCACACACATTCTCATGGAACCATCTTTCTTCTTTACTAATAATACTGGAGCTCCCCAAGGTGATACACTTGGTCTCACAAAATTCTTACTCAACAGTTCTTCTATTTGCTTTTTCATCTCAGCTAATTCTACAGGAGACATTCTATAGGGTGCCATGGAATAAAAGAATTTCCTGAAGTGTTCCAAGAAGTAAATACTCTTCCTGTAGCTTTTGGTTTCTCCGAAGGAAGGCTTTGACTCTCTTCTTCCTTCTTTTTACTATTCAGAGGACAATTGCTTGAAATATGCCCTCTTTGGTTGCACATAAAACATGGGGAACTTGAATCTGAACATGTGGAAGCAAAATGTCCATGTTTTCCACACTTGAAACATCTTACAAGAAAGGATGAAGAAGTTTTATTGAGTAGGTTTCTAGGATTGGGGACATACAGACGATCCTTGTTATGATAAGGTTTTCCTTGGTTTTGACGATTCCTCATTCTATTTCTAATAGGTCCAACATTAGATGCCCTAGCCCGAGAATCTTCGTCATAAATTCTACACATGTTTACTAGTTGAGGAAATTGACGCACACCTTGGTAATTCACGGCTTGCTTAATCTTAGGCCTTAATCCATTCAAGAACTTAACACATTTTGAGCTTTCTCCTTCTATACCTTGATAATGAGGAAAATATCTTACTAACTCCTCAAATTTAACTGCATATTCTGCCATAGTCATGCTTCCTTGTTTTAGTTCTAAAAACTCCATTTCCTTTTTATTTATGATATCTTTCAGAAAATATTTTTCTAAAAAGACCTCTTTGAAAATTTCCCAAGTTACCTCTTGGTTTTTAGCCTCCAAACGTAGGCGAGTATTTTTCTACCAAAATTTCGCCTCTTCTGCTAACATATAAGTACCAAAGAGTACCTTTTTGTCAGGGAGACATACCATCACTCGGAAGATTTTCTCTATCTCCCTCAGCCATGATTCACCATCGGGATCATACCTTCCTTTGAATGTAGGCGGGTGGTTTCTTTGAAAATTCTCCAGTCCTTGATATTCTGTACCCCTGCTTCTAGGTTGATTCCGCAGTGCCTGTGCTAAGGCTTGTAATGCATCAGCTATGGCACGGTTGTTTCTTCCAGCCATTAATTTTTTTGCTAAAAATCATAAGTTTAAGTTAATGGGTAGGAAATAATAAATAGTAACATATTCACAAATATTTTTCAATAGCCACAACATATATATATATATATAAGGTTTGTACAAAATATTTTCATATTACTTCTACAACTCATTCCTACTACTTATTAGAAAGTTATTTCTAGATATTTCACATATCACCTTTACAACTCACCACTACTCCTACTTCTGATACTACTATTCGAAAAGTCTATTTATTTAGTCTCTAGAAGTTCTGTCCAATTTCTTCTATATTATAGTACTGCTATACACGGCATAGTTTCTCTGTCCCATAATAGATATAATAGTCCGTTTGACAATAAACTTTTCTATCTGTGGTCCAGGGTATAATCATGACCTCATGTTCTTCTTTAGTAATTGGAGGTTCATTATGATCAGAATTGGCTCTATATTTCACTGTAGTGAAATACGTCGTAGTTTTGGCTTCCTTTGATGTCTCCATTCGACATTGGTTATCAATTACAAAGAAAGTCTTATTTATGAAATTCATTTTTCCTGAACAGTCACCATAGGTTAGTATTGTAAATTCTTACTCCTATATTCCAGAAAACATTACACAAAACACAGTCCACGGGTCATAGCACATTACAGAAAACATATAACACAGAACATATTGCAGAGAAACACAGCAAATGTAACACCCTGAAAAGGGCTAAGAAGTCATCATGCTTTGAAAAATATTTCTACAAGATAACATGAAAGGAAGAAAATCTTCTCTTCCTTCCCTTGTTTGCCACGTGAAAAAGGAGAAGAAAGGAGAGGTTTCATGACATAGGACAAGTGGAGGGACACTTGTAAAGAAGACATCATGATTTAGGAGATTTTTGTATAAAGTAAAAGATATTTAAAAGAGTAATTATGAATTTAGTTAGGATGTAATGGAATGAGAAGAAACTAAGTTATGATGGAACTAGATGGGAGTAACTAGCTAGGAAGGGCAATTATGTCCTTAAATATTTTATTATTTTCCAAACCCTATATAAAGGAGAGGAGAACCCTTAAGTGGAAGTCATTTTCAAGACTTCTTTTCTACACACCTCACGTGAATCTCTCTTCTTTCCATCTCTTTCATTTCACTTTCATCCTTTCCTTTTCAAAGCATTAAATCAAGTAAGAAGAAGACCCCACTTCCTTTGAAGAATCACGTGTAGAAGCTAGCACCTTTAGGAAGAGATAGACAAGCTTAGTAAGAGGTTATAAGGTATGTATAGGGAAGTTTTATGATAAGGATAGTTTAAGTGTTACTTGTGTTTGAATAAGTGTTTGAAGTTTTGTGAAGTATGACTTGTATCTGAGTAATTGTTGGATTTAAGTTATAGTTATATGATTGAGTTCCTAAATGAAGTTTTATATTTGCTGAGTGTTCTATGATGATATGTTGAGTTTTCCGTACATGAGTAATAAGCTGAGTTCTGTACATGATTTATGTTGAATTTCTAAGTAAATTATGTGAGACAGTGATTGGAGACTAATGTTGAAAATAAATTTGAGTTTATAAAATGCATGAGATATGCATAAGTGAATAATCAGTTTCATGTGTCTCATAAAAGTTGCCTCAGAGAGGAGGTGTGTCAGATAGCTACAGGAACTGAGTCCGTGCGTTCAGACAAGAGGAGTCTGAGCTGGGGGGTGACGCTTGCAGTGGGGAATCACGCCACCCATGATGATCACATGAAGTGTAGGTGAGAACCTGTGCAACACCGGGGGACCCTGACTGGTCGGATCAGTTCTGTGCCACTGGGATGGGGCTATTTTGACAATTGGTACCACATGATAAGAGTCTAAGAGAATCATGCATCATATAAAAATTAGAACTGTAATTTTGAGGATGTTGTTATGAATATCTGCATCTTGAATATAATCTGTTGCTTAAATTATGTTTATCATAAACTTACCTTGTATTTTGTGTCTGTGATTGACACCTGCTATGATCTCAATTTTATTTGGACGAGCAGATGAACAATAAAGAAAGATTGGCGAGCTGACCACTGGAAAAAGTATTTTGTTGAAGATGTTCTGTTATGACAAAATGTTTTAGTTATTTGTAATATGTAATAGAATTGATATCAGTCTGTATTTTATTTTATATCAGATTTATAATCATCAATTAGTTATGGAAATCTTTTTTATATCAGTTATTAGTAACATTGGTTTGATATTTTTAAGTAAGTTGAAAAGAATTTTTCATTAAAAATCAATAAATAATAAGATGGTAAGTCGAGGTGTTACACAACACAAACAAAAGCAAGATAATCCATCCACTAATCTAGAGACTATCAAAATCTTTAAGAGTCATTCTAATCTCTATGTTCTCTAGTCTAGTGGTAATCTCTTCCAAGGAGGAATGAACATCAGTTGAGTGTTCATGATGCAGAGCTATCATTGCATCCATCTTTTGATTCATCAAGGATTCAAAAGGGCTCCACTGTTGTTCAGCAGGGCCAACATCAACATCTCCTTCCTCAGCTTCTTGATCCTCATCTGCACTTCCTTGTGGAGCTTGTTCTCTAGCCATTATTCACCTATTTGGGATTTTCGTCAAACCCAGCTTGGTAAGATGCTTTGTAGAGATGAGGTTGGTGATGTCAATGGTGTTGTCAACAATCTCATTTGACACATGAATCCCAAAATAACTAAGACAACATAAAGGAATTGATAGCTGAGTAACCTTTTGGACTTCATCATAGTCTCCTTAAGGACTAGAACCCAATTAATCTGAGTTCCAATCTTCATCCCATATACCAGCTGCAGATCATCATCTGTGATCTGAGCATGATTAGTAGACCTTGGTATAAGGATATATGTGATGATATAGTGAAGAAGTCTGTCTTCACCAGTCATGTTGCCAACCCCCAATCTGTTCTTTATTCTTGCTTGTGGATCCAGCAACAAACCCTGTATGTCCATCTTTGAGTATCCTCTTACTTCTTCAAACCTTCTTACTCCTTCATAGTAGATGTCAGTCACAACATTCCACACTGTGTCATCAATCTCCATGGCAACTCATTCACTTGGGAACGAAGGACATCATCCATGCTTGCCTTAGCACAAGTGTAAAACACTTTTATCAATTCAGGGTAAAAAATATCCTTCATCTCCAACAACTTTGTCAGCCCTTGAGCTTGCAGCATTGCAGAGAATTTGAATCCCTCATTCACAAACCAGCCAAGCTCTAGTATTTTGGAGGCACGACAAACTTGATTGCATTAAACTACATGTAGTTGTTCCTCTCAACTTCAGAGGTGAACCAGGTATTGAGCCTATTTTCAGCAGCATTAGAGGTTTGTCCAGCTTTTCTCTTGTTGGTTTTGATTTTCTTGGAGGCAGATGGGTTAGACATTGTGATAGTTTTTGAAGAAAGGAATGGGCAGAGGTTTGGTTAAGAGAGAAAGAGGTAGAGCACAAAGATTAGCTTATTTTGCTTAAGGGAGAAAGTGATTTTCAGGTGTGAATTATAGCTTTTAAAAACTTGAATTTATAGAGGTTTTAAAATTTAAAATTTGAATTTTAAAAACTTGGTAACAACTATCTTGAATTCCAAGAGTGTCTGGGTTCACTGAACCAGAATTTGAATTTTGAATTAAAGATAAGATGTCAATTACATTTCATTGAAAATAGTGCAGATTTACAAAAATGCCATAGATAATCGATTATAGATCCTTCATAATCGACTATTCTAGGATGAAATATGTATCTGAACATGGTGTAATCGATTAATACGAAGGCGTAATCGATTACTCCAAGAGAGTTTTGAATTTGCAAATAGCTTTCAAGCATTAAGTAATTGATTAAAATACAGGGTAATCAATTACTCCAGAGAGTTTTTGTCTTTGAATTGCATTTGAACACCAAGTAATTGATTAATCTGGCAAGTAATCAATTACTTCAAAGAGTTTTTCCTTTCTAAATAGACTTTAAGTACCAAGTAATTGATTAATATACATGATAATCGATTACTCCAGAGAGTTTTTAATTCTAAATTGTCTTTAAACCTTAATTAATCAATTAATATGTATAGTAATTGATTAAAATAGACAATTAAGCAGAGTGAATAGTATCATTCATTAGAATTCAAATTTTTGTCATATGTGATGCATTGTCAATATGTTGAGTGGTATTTCATGTAGTCAGACATATCATAAGCATGCTAACAGACATTAGATTTATCAAAAATACCTAGTATGTTCCTAAGATCATAGAATCTATCTCTAGCATAGATTTAGTAAAAATATTAGTCAATTGATTATTTGTGTCAACAAACTCAATTGAACAATTACCCTTTTGAATGTGATCTCTGAGAAGTGATGATTGATCTCTATATGCTTTATCCTTGAGTGCATTATTGGATTCTTTGATAAGTTGATAGCAGTTATGTTGTCACATAGCAAGGAAATTTCTTTCAATTCAACACCAAAGTCTTATAATTGTTGCCTTAGCCACAAACTTTGAGCACAACAACTTCCAGCAGCAATGTACTTAGCCTCAGCAGTTGACAGAGCAACATAAGATTGTTTCTTGTAATGCCATCAGATTAGTGAACTTCCCAACAAATTACATGTACCACTAGTGCTTTTCCTGTCTAATTTGCATCCTGCAAAATCAGAATCTGAGTATCCAATTAGATTGAGTAATGCACCTTTGGGATACCAAAGACCAACACTTGGAGTTGATTTAAGATATATGATGTTTCTTTTGACTGTTGTGAGGTGTGATTCTTTAGGATTAGCTTGATATCTTGCATATAAACACACACTCAGCATTATATCTAGTCTACTTGTAGTCAAGTTCTTTCCAAGAAGGAGGGCATGATGGAGGTCCAAGACAAGCCAAGGGTCTAGAAGGAGAGCTTGAAGCACTTCCTTTGGTGAGCTTTAATGGACCAATGACAAGAGCTAGGACACAAGCACTTCAAGATCATATTCAAGCTAATTTGGGCAAGCATGAAGTTGCACACCATATCAAGGATGATAAGAGCTGGATTTTGATGTCTCAAATTCAATTTAATTCAACAAATTCCAACATTTGTTAGAAGAAATTCAATAAAACATTTGTTAATAGGTTTTACTGTTTTACAGCAATTTTTGTTGCAAGCAAAAAAAAATCTCTTTCTGCTTTAATCGATTAAATGACTAGTGTAATCGATTATTTCATTGATTTAATCGATTACAATATTGAATTAATTAATTAAACCAATTTTTTAGTTGTTACAACAGGAATAAGCTCGTTTTGCTTTAATCGATTAAATAACTAGTGTAATAGATTATTTCACCGATTTAATCGATTACAATAGCGAATTAATTGATTAAACCAGTTTTAAGCTACTCTGCATCTGTTTAGGAAGCCAAAGGTCACTTTTGGAAAGCTTGCACTTCAAGCTTCATTTAGGCTTCATTCAATTTGTATTTTACTTACATTTAGTGTCATTTAGTTTGTAATTTCGTGGCCTATATAAGGTGCCAAAACTGAATGTAACTAACTTTTTGATTGATTAATACAATTTCTTAAAATTGTTGTGAGAGTTTCTCTCTTGTTCTTGTTCAAGAACTTCTAAGTCTTATCAATGGCTTCCCAATGCTATTATGGTGATTGTTCCTAAGCTTATTGGAAATCCTTTTCCATGGTGCCATTCATTATCTTCACCTTCATCTTTATCCTTCTTACATCTTCCATTTTCTGCAACTTATAACTCTGAAAAATAGCCCCAATTCAATGTGCTGAAACTTATGAGTTCTTGAGGTCTGCCTGAAGATTGGGTTCTATTGCAAGGTAGATTTGGAAAAACTTAACAGCTATGGGTTCAGCTGTATCTTATCATGTGGTATCTAGAGCCTAATCCTTGTAGAATTCTTCTTCAAGTTCAGTTTAGATTTCTTCAAAGGTAAAATTCTGCATTAAAACCCAAAAACGAAAATTCCATTTAATTCCTTGTTTCTTGTTGTTTTCCTTTGATTCTTGGTGGTGTGGTTTGTTGTGTGTTCAACCACAAAACCTTAGTGTTTTCTTCAAGTTCTATGTGATTTCTTGTTCTTATGTTCTTCATGTGTTCTTGATATTTTATGATTTTCTAGCCTTGATTCTTGTCAACTGGTGTTAGTGTTGTTTGTGTGTTGTATAACCACTTGTTTTGATTCTACTCTCATGCCTAAACTGGATTGAGTTGTTAGAAGCAAATTTTACAATTGTTATACATCATATTTTAGTGATTCATTGAATTTCTTTAGGAGTTTGTGAACTTGTGCAAAAGAAAAACAAAAGCAAAAAGAAAAATACATCAATTAGTATCATATTGTTATAGCCAAATACATTATTGAGTAGTGGCTGGAAAAAGTGAAGGAAAAACAGAATCTAGAAGCAAAGTTACAAAATTACAAGTTCTAAAATTTCCTTTGAACAACAAAATCAAATGAACTTGCATAACATGCAAATTTGATGAAATTTGACTTCTAGCAATTGAATTTATTTTGACATGTCCTCCTTGTGAATTTGGTATAGCCATAGTATTCCTTGAATTGTGCTTTTCTAAATTTTGCTTTGTTGCTTGTCTCTTTAAATTTCCAAGGTTTTTTGTCTTAGAGTTTTCTTGTTCTTGGACTCTTGAGTCTAGCCTAGAATCATTTCCTATTTCACTATAGTAAAGAAGCTTGATTTGATTAGAAGTTTTTGCTTAAGAACTATAGAGAGGAATAAGAGTGGAAAAAAGGCAAGAGAGAACATTATAGAAAAAGCCTAGAAAGTGTGTAAGCACGAGTGAGAGTGATAAAAACTTAAGAGAGGGGTGAGAATTTCTTTATACACTTGTGTTTTGCTAACCATTTTCTTTGAAGGATGAGTTCAAGTAGAGGAGAAGCTTTGTCACCTATGACCTCTAGGTTGATGAAAGCCATGACGAAAAAAATAAAAGATTTGAAAACTGAAATAGATGCCAAAATTGAAGGAATGCAAAGAAGGAGTCATCCAAGAGAAAGTGTGGATGGAGAGGCTCATAATAGTAAAAGGTTGAGTGAGTATGCTTCTTCTTATGGAGAAAACTATTATGATGAAAGGAGTGAGAGGGAGGATTGGAGAGAAAATAATAGAAGAGAAAATCACAGGAGACATAATCCTAGGAGGCAAAATAGAGATGATGAAGATAGGAGGGTGAGAAGAGAAGACAGAGATGGTTAAGTTTATGGCTAGGTCTGAGTAATTGGTAAAGTACTCTTTTATTATAAAATTAGAATATTGAGGTATTGGTGTTATTCGATCATTATTTGATCATTCTAATTCTATTTTATTTGAGTTAAGGTTTTATGAATGATACGATTGTGAAACCACAACTAGGAAGTACGTTTTGATTTCTGATGAGAGTTTTGTTTGGTGGAAATATATGATGGAAAATTTTATGTAGAATCTGGAAAGCTGATGTTATTTGTCTTGTGGTAAATTGTTCTAAATGATTAATGTCTAAGATGGGTTATCTAATTTTATAATCCCTAAGAGAAAGAGTAAGAATATATGATATTGTCTAATCTGAAAGTAGAAGTCATGGTTCCTAGGTGACCTCTTGTTATTAGAAAATTTTCGTACCTATTTTCTAAGAATATTATGAGTTGGAATAATCTAAAATGAGAAAAAGAATGAGAAATATTTAAGGAGTTGGTTACGGATTTTCAAGGATAAGATAACTTCGTACTCAGTTATTTAAGTCTGAGCTTGGACTGAGAACCTTAGGACATATGATCTTAAGTCTGTATTTGAGGATAGAAATTTTCTAGAAAATCTGTCTAAGTTAACTTTTGATCAAGCTAAGTTGTTGAGAAAGAATTTTATGGATATCCAGTATAAGAATAGGTTTTAATTTCAACACTTACAGACAAACTTGTTGCAAGAATGTTGTGATGAATTCAAAAAGGAGTTTTTATGGAAAAAATAATAGTTCATAGGTAATTGCAATCCATGAGAGAAAATATTTTGCTCATGACTTAGAATTAGCAATTAGGAGGATTTCATTGATAAAATGGAACCATTATCTATGTGATTCTTATTTTGAGGATTTTAGTCGAGGAATTTGTTTTATCATGAGAAGGTCCATATAGTGATGTTGGGTGTAAGTGGAAAACTTTGGAGGATATCTACATTGATAATTAGGGAATGGATCTATTAAAACAATTTGAGGATCTTAGTATAAAATGTAAGCGTCAGATCTTTTGAATCAGACAAATTTTGAGGACGAAATTTTTTGAAGGAGGGGAGAATTGTAACACCCAAAAATTTTGTAATCACATTCAAATATTGGGGTAAAATGTTAACTAGAGATAGTACAGAAGGATTTAAGGGAAATGACGAAAATACCCTTGGACATTTTGGAAATGACCAAATTGCCTTAGGCATTTTAGTAAGATATATGAAGGAGGAAATTTTATAAACACTCTGGGATGCTTGAAAAATGATCTAAGCACCCTTAGGGTAACAATTGCAGAGTTTCCCGGAATATTTTTAAAAATGACGATTTTGCCCCTAAGGTGAGTGGCAAAATTACCAAAATGCCCCTAGGTAAAAAACTGACCAAGATAGCCTCAAAAATTAATGGGAACCTGAGCATAGTATAAAACACTTTTAGTTAACCAATTATTAGCAAAGTTGCGAGCAGAGAACCCCAAGATAGAATTTCTACGAATTTTGGAAGTTAGGTTAAAAAGAGAAGATCTAGACTACCCTAGGTATCAGAAAATTATGAGAAGGGTATGAATATAATCTATGGAATTTTCTCTTAATTATGGAAGGAATAGGTTTCCTAAATGAGTTAATTTAATAATTTTATTAATTAGGAACAAAATGGACCAATAAGAATTCAAATAAAGCTATTACATGGAATTAAGAAAAGCATGGAATTCTAAATTAAGTCTTGACCACATGATGCAAGATCAATGGAGGAAAACTTGAAGAAAAGTCAAGAATGGTCATATGGATGGTTAAGGAGCCTAGCCATATCATTGGTCCAAATGTAAAGTAAGGTAATAATGAGACTAAGAAGATTTTTGAAGAAAAAAAACTTCCTCTTGACTCTTTTGGACACGGAGGGAATTCTAAGCATTATTTAAAAGATCCCAACGGTCAAAAGCTAGATATTTAAGCTTGGAATATGCGTTTAAAATTCTAAGAAGATCCAACGGTGAACCAATTCAGAGTGAGTATTTTATTAATACGGGTTTTTGGAGAAAAATCAATAACCTCTTGGCACACAATAAGCAAGCTATGGTTAAGATGAAGAAACAAATCAAGGACAGCCTTGAATGGTGAGGGACCACGTGAAGATAAGGAAGTAAGAAGAAGCCTAAGTCAAATAAGCCACCAATAGGAAGCAACCAAAGGAAAGCTTAAGTCAATGATTGGAGGGACAAGGAGAATAAGCTATAAATGTGAGGGAATCTAAAGGAAAACCATTAAATTGGAAGCTATCCACGATGAAGCCAAAAATTGAATATATTGATGTCACAAATAAAGCAAGACCGTGGGAGTATAATGACCAATAGGAGAAGAATCAAAATTAAACCAAAGAAGGATGCTAGAAAATGTAGAAAAGTCTAACTCCCTTTTGATTGGTTGATTCAATGGTGGAAAAGTCCAACTTAATTCCCATTGGTTCTCCATAAGACTTTGAAATAGCCAAGGATGCCAAGGAGAAGAAAAAGCTACGGATGACTACACTCCAATTGGGGAAAGCACGTGGAAATTGAAAGCTTAGAGGAATTAATGAGTGGTGTACTTGGAAGCTTGCTTGGAAGGAGGTTATTGGCTAACCAATTAAAGATGAACATATGTAGATAGTCATAGATTTTTTGTGAGAATGACACAAGCTTAAGGGCTTATAAAAGTGGGGGACCGGTGGCATAAGAAAAGAAGCTACGGATGCATGCTTCACAAATTCAAGAATTAAGTGACAAAAGCTTTGTCCTTTTCAAACAAACATTCCAACCCTTTTTAAAACTAAGACAGCCGTGCCACCCCAAGGACCCTCTTGCTTTCCAAATTCCAACTTTCTACATCTTTTTCAAACATTAGCAAAATAAAAGCCATAACAGCCCATACCTTTGGGAAGATCACGTAGGAGTTTGAAGACGAAGGTAGCTTAATTTCAAAAGCAAAGGTAAGGGAAGTCTTGGTAAATCAAGTTTAAATATAATCAAGGCTACTACTTAAGATTATTTAGGAATGAATTGAGAAATTAGGAGGTAGTGGGAAAAGAATTGAGAAGGGTGATATGAGATTAGTCTTAGTGAGGAAATAAATAAATTAACCCAAGGTAACTTATAATTTTCTAATTGATAATTAAAGGATTTGGTTATGTTTCATGAATTATTTTTTGATTTTGGATAGTATATATGTTCTTTAAATAAGTTTATTTTGAACTATTTCTTTAGTCTTACTTATTTTCTAGTAAAGTATTTTGTTGTGATTCTAGGACTAAGAAGTGATAAATGAATGATTATAAGATATGTTCTTTCAGTTCTGTTATTGCTTATGTATGAATCATGGATCATATAACTTTTTAATTTTGTTACAAGTGAAAGATTTCCGATGAAATTTAGTGATGATGGCCGTGTGGTATCATTTTGGCCTTGAGAAGTTTGATGTGATGATGTTGAATTTGAGATGACCCTGTGATGATCTTGGGTTGGTGATGACCCTGTGATGATATTGAATTTGTGATGACCTTGTGATGATATTGAGTTGTGATGAAAATGATGATGACCTTGTGATGATATGAAATTGTGATGAAAATGATGAAAAAGAATAATTTACAAGACGTAAAATAAATCATGTCTGCATTTTCATGTGCATATACCCAGTGGGGTAACCTTTGAGATGATGAGATGATAAACCTCGTAAAGAGGTGTGTCAGATAACTAAACTGAGTCCATATGTTTTTAACTAGGGGGTAGTTGAGCCAGTGAGGACCACACCACCATGATGATCACATGAGTGGAGGTGATAATCCTACGCGCCACTGGACTACCCTTACCGCATGGATAAGTTCGTTCCACTGAGGGAGGGTGGGGTTATCTGACAGTGGCCACAATTTTTGAGACGTTAAGCTGAGATCTCAGTCATGCATCATATAATAAGATGAGCATGCATTTTCTTACATTTCATAACAAGCATGTGAGGGAAAAATGATTTAATACATGTGTGGAGTAAACGATGATAATTAAATTTTAGTAACCGGGGTATTAAATCTTCTATATTATTATATAACTAGTTACGTATATTTAATATTATGTCTGTTTATATTTAAATTTTGTTTATCATGACTTACCCTATTTTGTGTCTTGTGGTTGACACCTGTGATGACCCCAAATGATTTGGGCGAGCAGAGGAACAGTGATGTGGATGTCGTACTAGAAGATGTGATGAAGCTGTTGTGATGATTCTCTGCTTTTGATGATCTATACTTTGATCTGTATCATGGACTGTTTATGTAGTGGACTATGGATGTATGATTATGGACTGTATGGTATATGTGTGAATGAACGTCATGGACTACGTTAAGAATTACGCGCAAACTTTTATATTTCTTAAAAAGCATTTTTTTAACTTAACAAATTTAATTTGAGCCTTTATTATTATTATTTTCAAAAAAAAAAATTTAGTCACAAATGAAAAGCAAAAGCAAAATAAGGGCGATCGTTTCAATTTCAAATAAAATAAATACGTAACAGAAGCGGTTGTTAAAATTGTGGTATCAGAGCTGAGGTTTGTTTTCTGAGGACTGTATGCTTGCTATGTGTGATGTTTTGCATGTTATGTGTTTCTAAAGCGTTTGCTATATGCTGTATATGTTTGATGTATCCCTAAGAACTCTGTGTTTTGTAGGCTGAGCTAAGTTGAACCATGAATTAGGTTTCCCGTGGTATGTTTTAAGGGATTAAGGTTTTACTTTATAGTTGAGAAAGTTTTTAATTTAACCTAATTGAAATTATTTGAATACGTGATTTGATTAATGAACGCTTGGTTAAATAAATAAGTTGAAATAAGCCTAATAGGTAAATGCTAAGTAATTTAAATATATATGTATATTTGACTAAAATTATGGACTATTTTATTAAAGTTTAGATGTTGTACTAAAGTTTAAGTGTTTTAAGTAATCCATAGGGGCTGCAACTTTCAGCTGGAAGGACAAGCCAAAAAGAGAGGTTTCTCCTAAGAAAAATAAAGAAGTAAAGGTGGAGAGACCAAGAAAAAAAATAGTAGAGTCAACTCCAAAAAGATCAAGAAATATCAAGTGTTTTCAGTGTCTTGGTAAATGACACATTGCTTCTCAATGTCCTAACAAGAGGACTATGATTTTGCTTGAGGATGGAAGCATAAGGAGTGATTCTTCAAGTGACTAAAATAATTCTTCAAGTGAAGAAGAAAAGGAACTCACACTAGTGGAGGCCGAAGAGGGTGATCTCTTGATGGTAAGGAGAATGTTGAGCAATTTTTGCTTAGAAAAAGAGGAGACCCAAAGAGAAAATATTTTTCACACAAGGTGTTTGGTAAAAGACAAGGTATGCTCACTTATTATTAATGGTGGGAGCTGCACTAATGTGGCTAGTACAAGACTTGTGGAGAAATTATACTTGCCAACTAAAAAGTATCCAAAGCCATACAAGCTACAATGGCTTAGTGAAAGTGGAGAAGTGGTGGTAAATTCTCAAGTGCTCATTCCTTTTTCTATTAATGCTTATCATGATAATGTTCTTTGTGATATTGTTCCTATTGGAGGTTGGTCATATCTTTCTTGGTAGACCATGGCAATATGATATAAAAGTGATACACAATGGCATGGAAAATACTTTTGAGTTTGAGCACCAAGGCAAGAAAATTATTTTGAGGCCTTTGACTTCTAGGCAAGTGTGTGAGGATCAAATAAAAATGAAAGAAAGGAGAATTGAGGAGTTGAAAAAAAAAACATTGCACCTAAAAAAGAGAAGAAAAGTGAGGTACCCAAGAGAAAAGCTAGTGAGAAAAAAAGAAAGGAAAAGGAAAATGATCACAAAAAAATTCATGAGATTAAAGAGAGCTTGTTTTTTAGTGAAAAGCAAATTAAGAGAATGTTATTGGCACAACAACCTCTTTATTATATGCTTCCTAACTCTCTTTGTTTACATGTTGAAAAGGAAGGTGAAAAATTGCCTAAAGCTACTTGAAAAAGGGTGGATCCGTGAGAGCATGAGCCCTTGTGCTATGCCTATTATTCTTGTGCCTAAGAAGGAGGGAACTTGGCGAATGTGTATAGATTGTAGGGCAATCAAAATTACCATAAGGTATAGGCATCCCATCCCTAGACTTAATGATCTTTTAGATGAATTGCATGATGCCACTATTTTCTCTATAATTGATCTTAAGAGTGGATATCATCAAATAAGGATGAGAGAAGGGGATGAATGGAAAATGACTTTCAAAACAAAATTTGGGCTTTATGAATGGTTAGTTATGCCTTTTGGTTTGACTAATGCAACTAGTACTTTCATGAGACTTATGAATCATGTTCTTAGACACTTTATAGGAAAATTTTTGGTTGTGTACTTTGATGATATTCTTGTTTATAGTGCCAATTTAAATGATCATTTAATGCATGTTAAGAGTGTCTTGGAGGTGCTTAGAAAGAAAATCTTGTATGGAGCAATTGATACTTCACAAGTTGTATTTCTAGGTTTTGTAGTAGGTGCTCAAGGAGTCCAAGTGGGTCAAGAGAAAGTGAAAGCCATCATGGAGTGGCCAACTCCTACAAGTGTGAAAGATGTTAGAAGTTTCCATGGTTTAGCTAGTTTTTATAGGAGATTTGTTAAGGATTTTAGTACCATTGCTTCTCCTTTGAATGAATTGATGAAGAAAACCATGAGCTTTTCTTGGAAGCAAGAACATGAAATTACTTCCCAAACTTTGAAGGATAAGTTATCTCATGCACCTATTCTTGCATTGCCTAATTTTAATGCTTCTTTTGAATTGGAATGTGATGCATCTAATGTAGGCATTGGGGGGGTTTTAATTCAAGATAAATATCCTATTGCTTATTTTAGTGAGAAATTGAAGGGTGCATATTTGAACTATTCCACTTATGACAAAGAATTGTATGCACTTGTTAGAGTTTTGCAAACTTGGAAACATTATCTTTTACCTAAGGAATTTGTGGTACGTAGTGATCATGAATCCCTTAAATATTTGAAAAGTCAAGGCAAACTCAACAAAAGACATGCTAAGTGGGTTGAGTTCATTGAGAAATTTCCTTATGTCATTAAACACAAGCAAGGAAAGTTGAATGTGGTGGCGGATGCCTTATCAAGAAGGCATTGTTTGATTTCTATGCTTGAAACTAAATTGCTTGGTTTTAATCACATAAAGGAATTGTATGCAAATGATCATGACTTCTCTAGTATTTTTGCTTTGTGTGAGAAAGGGGCTCATCAAGGATATTTTAGACATGATGGTTCTTGTTCAAGGAAAAGAGATTATGTGTTCCTAAAAGCTCTTTGAGAGAACTTTTCATTAGAGAAGCTCATGAGAATAATTTGATGGGGCACTTTGGTGTGGACAAAACTTTGGGTATTTTAAATGAACATTTCTTTTGGCCAAAAATGAGGCATGATGTGTATAAGCTTATTTCTCAATGAATTACTTGTCATCAAGCTAAATCTAAATTAATGTCTCATGGTTTATATACACCTTTGCCTATTCCTAACTCCCCTTGGGTTGACATTTCTATGGATTTTGTGCTTGGCCTTCCAAGATCCAAGAGGGGAAAAGATTCTATCTTTGTTGTTGTTGATAAGTTTTCAAAGATGGGGCACACTTCATTCATTGTCACAAAAGTGATGATGCTTGTGAAGTAGCCAATCTTTTCTTCAAGGAAGTGGTGAGGCTACATGGATTGCTAAGAAGCATAGTGAGTGATAGAGACACAAAGTTCCTTAGCCACTTTTGGAAAACATTGTGGGGTAAGCTTGGTACAAAACTCTTATTTTCATTAACTTGTCACCCACAAACGGATGGTCAAACCGAGGTGGTTAATAGAACATTGGAACAACTCCTTAGATGCTACATCAAGGGTAATTAGAGAAATTGGAAAGAGTGTCTACCTCACATTGAGTTTGCTTACAATAGAGTAGTTCACAAGACTACTTCTTTATCTCCTTCTGAAATTGTTTATGGCTTTAATCCTTTAACTCCTCTTGAATTATTGCCTTTACCTAACACTTCTTCTATGGTTAATCATGATGCTTTATCTAAAGCTTCTTATGTTAGAAAGTTGCATGAACAAGTGAAGGTACATGTGGAGAGAAAGATGGAACAATATGCCAAGCAAGCCAATAAACACAAGAAGCAAGTGATCTTTAATGAAGGAGATTTCGTGTGACTTCATTTAAGGAAGGATAGATTTCCTCAAGAAAGGAAATCCAAGCTACAACCTAGGGGAGATGGACCTTTCAAGATTCTAGAGAGGATCAACAACAATGCTTATAAATTCGATTTGCCTAGTGAGTATGATGTGAGTAATACTTTCAATGTTTGTGATCTTTCTTTGTATGATGTAGGTACAAGTGAGGAGACAAACTTGAGGTCAAGTTCTTTCCAAGAAGGAGGGGATGATGGAGGTCCAAGACAAGCCAAGCGTCTAGAAGGAGAGCTTGAAGCACTTCCTTTGATGAGCTTTAATGGACCAATGACAAGAACTAGGACTCAAGCACTTCAAGACCATATTCAAGCTAATTTGCGCAAGCATGAAGTTGCACACCATATCAAGGATGATAAGAGCTAGATTTTGATGTCTCAAATTCAATTTAATTCAACAAATTCCAGCATTTGTTAGAAGAAATTCAATAAAACATTTGTAAATAGGTTGTTACTGTTTTAATCGATTATTTTCGCTTTGTAATCGATTACAACAATTTTTGTTGTAAGCAGAAAAAAAGCTCTTTCTGAAAGATAAGCCCAAAGGCATGTGAGAAAAACAAAATTTTTCAAGCGGAAACACACATAATACCACAAAAGAATCATTCTTTAGGACATAGATATTACCTTGTTTATATTCGAAACTTGATGATCAAGGATAGGCTTGAAGATACAATCCCTCTAATGTTGATCCACACCACTTCTTGTCAAGACTCAAGAACACTTCTTGAAGACCACCAACAAACACCAAAGGAGGCAGGTGATGAGAATCCCCTTGCCTTGAAAACAATTTCGGACCAATTCGAGGGTGTAATTCGCGCACCAACAGAACCAGAATTGTATTGTTAACTTTCATGTATTTCTCGGCCCACAGAACTCGGATTGGACTGATTCCAAATCGAGGTGAAAGAGGACTTTCTGAAATGCAATTTAGACACAAAAAACACCGAAAAAGGATAGGTAAAACGAGAATTATGACAATAAGAAATTCGGGGTGAAATCACAGAATTGGGAATGCGAAAATTTAGACAAGGAACA
>PYAF01003787.1:313355-334697 GCA_007407185.1 Glycine tomentella
TAGTAATCCAGTCATGCAGCCCTCTATATTTTGGGTTCCCTCAAGCAATTGGATTGCCCTCAGATTAGCCATTACATGTTGCAAAGCTTCTTGGGTCTTTTTAGCTCTAGCTCTTGTCATGGGTCCTCCTATGCCTTGTATTGGATCTTGGTCTTGGGGTTGGTCTTTGATGCTGGGTTGACCTCTGATGTCCTCATCATCAGGCTAGGCGCACCAATAGAGAGGAAGAAGGTTAGGTTTCAAAGTGTTTTTACTTATCTAAGAGACTCACCAATAGATGATATTGGTGGCTGAATTTTCTGTCAAAACTCACACAAGGGGCACATGAAAATAGAGGAAGGTAAGTAGGTTTTTTTTCAAAAACTCTTAGAGAACTATGATCACAATAACACACTTTATAGAAGAGTTTGAGTCAGATTTTTGTAACCAAAAAAATCTGATTATGGAGCAACCACACGTTAAGATAAAGTGGTGTTTGCATTTCAAAAATTGCCAACAAGCTCCCATCATATCCTCCTAAGACCAAGTCAATTACTTGGGAATTATTTTGCCAAATAATAATTAAATATCAGCCGTATGTAAGCCCCCTAATCAGCCCTCAAACTTCTTCCTAAAATCTAGGACATGATCATGATAAGATGCTAGTTGAATTCAAATTCAAATCTAGCTCTTATCTTCTCCTTTTGATATGAAACTAACTACTATAGATAATTCATATTTAAATTCAAATTTTAAATTATCAAATTTAAATATTAGATTGTTAATTTAACTATTTAAATTAATTAATAATGTCTTAGACTATCCAAGCCCATTAACTCCATTCATGCTCCCCTCTCTCTTTAAGATAGGTATCCAAAATCCTTCTTGGGCCAACAACCATTATTAGGCCCAAAACCTTTAATGCTATAATGCCATGACAATAAAGTGTTAGTGTGTGACCCATTAGGCCTAACATAGCTACTGACATAAATGAGTTTGGGCCCAACAAGGTCACTACCCATTTAATGACAACACAAAGCACTAGCAATGCTTTGTTGCCCCAGAACTAGTTAGGTAAATGACAAGATCATCCTATTAAATCTATTTGGTTTTCGTATGTATTTCCTTTCGTCTCGGTTACCTTCCCATAAGACCTAGGGTAAGGAAACGTATCAGCCCTTGCGGTCTAGGGTAAGCTTTAATATGAAACAGGGAGTCTCCAATTTTACTGACTCTAAAGGCAAATCATCTCATGATTTCTTTTACTATGCATAGATTCTCGAGTCCCCATAAATGTCATCCCGATTTCTCCGATTTACAGATAACCTAATCTCTCACAGAGATTTGACGAATCCCTTCAGCTAGTCACTCTAAACTCGTGTTCTTTCAGGACATACCCAAAGGTATACCTATGTGTTTCGATGTTTCAGGCAAACGAGGTATACAATCAAAACATGTCTTCTAGAATACAGTCTAGGTGAAAACTTCTGGTCTAAGGAAAGACACACCAAACTAATAAGAGATTACTCTAATGATACTATCTGTGAGATTTCCTCATAGAGTCTCTTTGTGGGTCCGTTCAGTGCGAGCTATACCCTTATAGGTCCACCCACGACTTTAGCTAATACATCTCCATGTCTATAGTTCATGAGGCCTTTACCTTGTATCTGCAAACAAGTAGATAAGCCATGCTAGTCTTACCCGAGATGGTTGATCCCCATTCTCAGTGTCCCTAGACTAGGA
Organism: Glycine tomentella; assembly: GCA_007407185.1. Lineage (NCBI taxonomy): Eukaryota > Viridiplantae > Streptophyta > Magnoliopsida > Fabales > Fabaceae > Glycine > Glycine tomentella. The sequence continues at coordinate 315,078 of PYAF01003787.1, forward strand.
ACTTAAAATTTAGGAGTAGACATCTGGCATCCTTGAATCCTCATGATTGTGATCCCATCACTGATATTCAAGAGATACCTATTCTATTCCAAGGGTTTTATCCAGTTACTCATATATTAATAATGATATTGAGACAGAATATGAAATAAGATAAAGAGTGTTTATAATTTATTCATGACAATATGAAAAGTACATGTACGTCCTAATCTAATGAAAAGATTGTCTCTAGGACATCCATATACTAACACTTTCAATAAAACATTTGTAAATAGGTTGTTACTGTTTTAATTGATTATTTTGGCCTTTGTAATTGATTACAGCAATTTTTGTTGCAAGCAGAAAAATAGCTCTTTCTGCTTTAATCGATTAAATGACTAGTGTAATCGATTATTTCATTGATTTAATTGATTACAATATCGAATTAATCAATTAAACCAATTTTTTAGTTGTTGCAACATGAATAAGCTCGTTCTGCTTTAATCGATTAAATAACTAGTGTAATCGATTATTTCACTGATTTAATCGATTACAATAGCGAATTAATCGATTAAACCAGTTTTAAGCTACTCTGCATCTGTTTGGGAAGCCAAAGGTCACTTTTGGAAAGCTTGCACTTCAAGCTTCATTTAGGCTTCATTTCAATTTGTATTTTACTTACATTTAGTGTCATTTAGCTTGTAATTTTGTGGCCTATGTAAGGTGCCAAAACTGAATGTAACTAACTTTTTGGTTGATTAATACAATTTCTGAAAATTGTTGTGAGAGTTTCTCTCTTGTTCTTGTTTAAGAACTTCTGAGTCTTATCAATGGCTTCCCAATGATATTGTGGTGATTGTTCCTAGGCTTATTGGAAATCCTTTTTCACCTTCATCCCTATCCTTCTTACATCTTCCATTTTCTGCAACTTAAAACTCTGAAAAATAGTCCCAATTCAATGAGTGCTGGAACTTATGAGTTCTTGAGGTCTGCTTGAAGATTGGGTTCTATTGCAAGGTAGATTTGGGAAAATTTATAAGCTATGGGTTCAGTTGTATCTCATCATAAAACCTTGTTCATCAAAAGGCAAAAGAATGATACCTTATTGGTTCAAGTTTATGTTGATGATATAATTTTTGGTTCAACTAACCATTTGCTATGCAAAGAATTTTTTAACTCTATGCAGAATGAATTTGAAATGTCAATGATGGGGGAATTAACATTCTTTCTTGGACTTCAAGTGAAGCAAATGAAGAATGGAATATTTCTAAATCAAGCCAAGTATTGCCTTGAAGTGATCAAAAAGTTTGAAATGGATAAAAGTAAAGATGCTGCAACTCCAATGGCAACATCAACCTATCTTGATTCAGATGAAAAAAGGAAAGAAGGTTGATGAGTCAAAATTTAGAGGAATGATTGGATCATTATTGTATTTGACAGCTAGCAGACCTCATATAATGCTAAGTGTGTGCTTGTGTGCAAGATATCAAGAAAATCCTAAAGAATCACACCTCACAGCAGTCAAAAGGATCCTCAAATATCTCAAGTCAACACCAAAAGTTGGTCTTTGGTATCCTAAAGGTGCATCAATTAATATTGTTGGTTACTCTGATTCTGACATTGCAGGATGCAAGTTGGATAGAAAAAGCGCTAGTAGAACTTGTCATCTACTTGGAAGTTCATTGATCTCCTGGCATTGTAAGAAATAATCTTGTGTTACTTTGTCAACTGCTGAAGCTGAATATATCGCAGCTGAAAGTTGTTGTGCTCAAAGCTTATGGCTAAAGCAACAATTACAAGATTTTGGAGTTGAATTAAAAGAAATACAGATGTGACAGCACAAGTGCTATCAAGATTTCAAAGAATCCAATAATGCATTCAAGGACCAAACACATAGAGATAAGGCATCATTTTCTCAGAGATCATGTTCAAAAAGGTAATATCAAAATTGATTTCATTGACACTCATAATTAATTGGCTGACATATTTACTAAACCATTGGCTAGAGATAGATTCTATGCTCTTAGAAATATGCTAGGTATCTTGGATGAATCTAATCTCTGTTAGCATGATTGTTATATGCCTATCCATGTGAAATGATTTCTCATTTGAATCCATTATCACTGAAAATAATAGGAATACTTCACAACGACCAAGAGGGGGGTGAATTGGTTGAACCTTGGTATTTTAAAATCAAATTCAAATCAGAGTTTTTCAAGATCTTTATCACTTTTAAAACCAAGAAACCTTTTACTCAATCAAATAGCTCAGTCCAAGAATTCAATAGATTAAAACAAATCTTGTTGTGCAATGAATATGATTCAAAGAATAAAAGACAAATAATAAGATGAGAAGAGAAATAAGAACACACACAATTTATACTGGTTCACTTCAAATCATGAAGATACATCCAGTTCTTCCAACCAACACTAGGTTAGAGTTCCACTATTATAAAAATATTCTTACAAGCTTTTACAAGAATCTCCCATTTATCAACCCTAGACAAAGAACCGAAATCTTAAGCCCTATTAGAAATCTAAGGAGAAAGATCCAGATAACACTACTCTGATCTTTAAGCTAGAGAACCCTTCTCTAGTCTCAAGCTTTAAGAATCAAAATTACAATAGCCAATACAACACAAATTTGTAAACAAAATTACAACCAATCAGTTAAGGAAAGAAAACACCTGATGATCCAGTGAATGATATGCACATGAATGAACAAACTAGGTTGAAAGATGAAAAACAATCTCAGAACATCTCCTTCCTTAACCTTTGAAAGACACTTCTTACTTTGAAAGAATCACTCAAAAACCCATAAGTGTTTTAGTGAAAGCAAGAACTCATAGAACCCAGAAAAACCACTTAGAATGTGTTTAGAAAGCTTATGTGTGCTCGGAATATGAATTGATCAAGTTACAAAACAAGCTGACAAGGTTCTATTTATAACAAACTTTTGTAACTGTCAGTAATCGATTATTTCACTCATATAATCGATTAAAGTGTTCTACAAGAATTTGGACATGAGCAACAGACAAAATAATCGATTATTCCGTGTTGTAATCGATTAAGACAGGAAGCTTCATAAACTTGAAATACAGTGTAATCGATTACGAATTCTGGTAATCGATTAAACCAGAAAGCTTTAGAAATCATATTGAAATAAGTAATCGATTACTATATTTGGTAATCGATTAATGCAGCAATCCTTATTTGCATTAACACAGAGTATAATCGATTACTGAATTTGGTAATCGATTATGACAGGAAGATGGTATTTTCAGTTTAGCTTGTGTAACTGATTACTACTCTTTGGTAATCAATTCTTCCAGCACGGCTTAAAATAATGTATAGTAATGTAATCGATTACTACCTGTTGGTAATCGATTAAAGTGTTCATCAAGACAGGGTTAGTAAAAACAAAGGTCAAATAATCAATTACATTGTTCTTGAAAAGTTTTCCAAAATGAACTAAGAACAAAACAATTGATTATCTCCTCAATGTAATCGATTAAATCAGTACAAATTCATTTTTCCAAAAACCTTTGATTTAAATGGATCATTTTACCAAAGCCTTGTGAATTTTATTACTCAAGTTAATTGAATTATTGAATGATATGAATGCAATGCACTTAGATCACCAGAATTGCTTCTTTCTTACATATTTAACAAATCATTCTTCAAGGCATCTAATGCATGTTGAGAGCTCAAAACCAAAGCTTGATTCCTATTCCATTCTTCAAATAGCTCCTCTGAACCCAACAATCTCCCCCTTTTTGGCTTTAAACATGCCAAATCTTTAGTTGATTAATAGTAAGGCTTGAAGTAAATTGTTGAATCAATTTGAAAAAGCTTGAGCTTTGAAAACCTAAAAATTTTCAATTCCTTTGCCAAGAACAAGTGTTAAAAGCATCTATGATTCATGTGGCATTCATTTACAAGTATTATATGTTGAATAAATTCATTTTAACCACACAACTCCCCCTAAATTCCAGCATCCATTCAGTTCAAATTTTGAGCAAAAAATGAAACAAAAAACAGGGGCAAACAGAGCATTATGCAGGGCATATTTAATCAATCAATCATTTCTCCCCCTATTTGGCTTGTTAAAAGACAAAAATATAAAAGGCACAGCGGATAATAGAATTGGAAGCATAATGGAAGTCTTAATATTCATTTGGGGAGCCATTACATAGTGAAGTAAAAATAGAACATTAACAACTTAAAACCAAAGCATAACTCAGAAAGAAAAACATAAGTTTTAGAATTCTATAGAAGCATTATCATATTTGCTTCTATGGTATCAAGCCTATCCCTAATCTCTTCTAAGGCTTCATTTGTTTCAGCCTTGAAGTCCTGTTGCATCTTGATCATGGCATCCATTCTGCAGCATCAAAGACTTAAACTGTGAGTATAAGGGCTGTTGTTGATCCCTTGCTTCATCTTCAGAGTTAGCAACTTGATCTCCTTCATCATCAGCAGCAGCAGGAGTAGCAGGAGGAGCAGCTTGTCCAGCCATAACCCAGCCCTCAAGAGCCTTTCTCATCCCCATCTTGTTGAGATGCTTCTCCTTTATAAGGCTGTTACTTGAGTTGGTATGATCAACAACATTTTCCACATCAATGTTGAAGTGGTCAATGAACCTAGACACAAGGACAGGATATGGGAAAGGGTAGTTGACCAACCTTTTGGATTTGAGCATTATTTCTTCAAATATGAGAACCCAACTCATGGGTATGTTGTTCTTCAAACCATAGACTAATTGGAGGTCCTCATCTGTGGCTTGAGCATGGTTGGTGGCCCTAGGAGTGATTACATCAGTAATTATGTAATGGAGGAGCCTATCCTCAGGTGTCATGGGTTCAGTACCCAATCTATTCCTAAGTTACATATGAGGGTCATGTAACATCTCCCTATAGGTATCCATTTTGCTATACCCATCAAGCTCTTCATCGAACTTTCTATCCCCCTCACATATGACACCAGCCACAGTCTCCCAGACTTCATGGGTGATTTCCATTGTTACACCCTTGACTTTGGTGATCATGGTCCCATTCATGGATCCTTTGGCACAGGTATAGAAAACCTTCACCAAATCAAGGTAAAAGGTACCCTTCATTTCTAAAAATCTTCTAAGCCCTTGGGCTTCAAAATATGCAGGGAATTGGAATCCCTCCCTAATAAACCATTCTAACTCAAGGTATTTTGGTGAGGCTACAAGCTTGGTTGCATTGAACTGTAGATAGTTCATTTTGTCTGACTTTGTGGAAAACCACAAGTCAAGCCTGTTTGGGGGGTTGAGGAGGAGGTGGATTGGATGAAGATTCACCCACTTTCCTCTTAGAAGACCTAGCACGTTTAGGTGTTGGGTTTGACATGGTTCTAGGTAGGTTTAGACACAAGAAAACACAGACAAATTTAAGAAATTTCAGAGAGAGAAGAGACTAAGGTGTAGATTTTTCTGTTGCTGCAATGCACTATTTATAGGCAGAATTGATGCTCCTAACATCCATATTTTTGAAAATATAGCTGTTGGTGACAGTTAAGGCACTTCAGTGGCCTTGGATTTCTTTTGGATTTGGTTGGGCAGTTACATTTTCAGAGAAAAACTATCAGAAAACGCACAACAGACTAAATAATCGATTATTTACTTAAGGTAATCGATTATTTTGCACATTTGGGACACAAAAATTGCACGTGGTAATTGATTATCCCATGTGGTAATCGACTATTTGCCAACCAGTTAGAGGTTGAAGATAATTTGTAATCGATTATATGCTAATGTAATCGATTATATCATGAATTTGGGATTTTTACCAAGTATCAGAGCTTATGTAATCGATTATCCCGAGTGGTAATCGATTATTCCAGGAGGATAAAAAATTCTAAGCATATGTGTAATCGATTACCTAATTGCTGCTGTAATCGATTACTCTAGTGAAACATTTAAACTGGTAAATGGATTTTGTTCATAGTAATGATTATTTCGATAAGTAATCGATTATTCCAGGAAGAACCATTTCTTTGAAACACAGAATAATCGATTACAAGATTACAGTAATCGATTACTGAAGCTTGTTTAGCACAAATAATGTGAGTTTTAATTATTTTGCACATTTGGGACACAAAAATTGCACGTGGTAATTGATTATCCCATGATGTAATCGATTATTACAGCAAGTTTATCAGAAAACAGAGCATTTTGCAGATCATTACGAATTTTCAATCAACTGGGTGATAAATGCATCAATGAAGCTCAATTAAACATGGAAAGGCACACTTTGAACAGGCTAGCATATATTGGATTCATCAAGAATACCTAGCATGTTTCTAAGTGCATAAAATCTGTCTCTAGCCAATGGTTTGGTGAATATATCAGCAAGTTGATTATGGGTATCAATGAACTCAACCTTGATATTACCTTTCTGAACATGATCTCTGAGGAAATGATGCCTTATCTCAATATGCTTGGTCCTTGAATGCATTATTGGATTTTTTGATATGTTAATAGCACTTATATTGTCACATAGTAGAGGTATTTCATTCAGTTCAACTCCAAAATCTTGCATTTGTTGCTTCAACCAAAGGCTTTGTGCACAACAACTTCCAGCTGAGATATATTCAGCTTCAGCAGTTGACAAAGCAACACAAGATTGTTTCTTGCAATGCCATGAGATCAATGAACTTCCTAGAAGGTGACAAGTGCCACTTGTACTTTTTCTATCTATCTTGCAACCTGCAAAGTCAGAATCAGAATATCCAACAATATTAATTGAAGCACCTTTGGGATACCAAAGCCCAACTTTTGGTGTAGCTTTGAGATATTTAAGGATCCTCTTGACCGCAGTAAGATGAGACTCTTTGGGATTTGCTTGATATCTTGCACACAAGCAAACACTTAGCATTATATCAGGTCTACTAGCTGTCAAGTATAGCAAAGATCCAATCATTATTCCTCTGAACTTAGACTCATCAACCTTCTTTCCATTTTCATCTGAATTAAGATATGTTGATGTAGCCATTGGAGTTGTAGCATCATTGCTTTTCTCCATTTCAAACTTCTTAATAACTTCAAGGCAATATTTGGATTAATTGAGAAATGTTCCATTTTTCATTTGCTTCACTTGAAGTCCAAGAAAGAATGTTAATTCACCCATCGTTGACATTTCAAATTCCTTCTGCATAGCTGAGGAAAATTCCTTACATAACAAATGATTAGTAGAACCAAAAATTATGTCATCCACATAAACTTGAACCAATAAGATATCATTGTCATGCCTTTCGATGAACAAAATTTTGTCAACATTGCCCCTTGTGAAAGATTGTTCAAGCAAAAATTTGCTGAATATTTCATACCATGATCTAGGAGCTTGTTTCAAACCATAGAGTGTCTTTTTCAATTTAAAAACATAGTTAGGATGTTTAAAATCAGTAAAACCTGGAGTTTGTTCAACATATATATCCTCCTCAATGTATCCATTAAAAAGGCACTTTTAACATCCATTTGAAAAAGTTTGAAATCCATGAGACATACATATGCAAGCAATAACCTAATTGCTTCCAATCTTGCAACTGGAGCATAAGTTTCTTCATAGTCTATGCCTTCTTGGTTGTAACCTTTAGCAACCAATCTAGCTTTATTTCTGACTATGATTCCACTTTCATCAAGTTTATTTCTAAAAACCATTTTGTACCAATGGGTTTAAGAGGGGATGGTCTAGGAACAAGTTCTCAAACTTCATTTCTCTTAACTGATTTAACTCATCATGCATAGCATGCATCCATTGTTCATCATTCAAGATTTGATCAATATTCTTAGGTTCAATTTGAGAAACAAAACCGATTGATGGACTCCTGAATTGATTCAAGTCCTGTTTGCCCTGATCTTCCTTGCAATGGAATCAATTCTTCAATGGAAAGGAAAACAGAGTATGAAGTGCTTTGTTTTTTATAACTTTTTAGGTTTTGTGATTTTAGGAATTGGAACAATGGAAGAAGATCAGAAATGGATTTGGATTAACATCATGGAATAGGAATTCCAATAAGTCTTGCAAGAATCACCACAATAGCTCAGAAGCTATTGATAAGAAACAAGAAGTTCTTCACTAAGAATAAGGGAGAATAACTCTCAATCTCTCACACACAAAGTGCATTCTGTAACACCCCGTAGGCCTCCGGTGCGTTATCATTAATAATATCAGGTTAGCACTTAAAAAAACATCTATTTAATATTTAGCGGAAGCATAAGATCGCTTTTCTTGATACATTATGTATGGAATAACAAATATATCAGATAACACACACAAGAAACATATATCACGCCCCTGCTGATCCAGTTTCTCACATCATACATCATAAAGACAGATAAAATAACACATGGATAGATTATCAATTATACAACACTTATACTCAGGGGAAAGTCTCATATACATATCATAATAGTTCTATACAAATATATACATTCTAGTTTTCCACCACACCGTGGTGATACAAAAGAATATCAGCCCTCCTCGAGGGCATACAGAACTATACAACAGAAACAAAACCAAAATGGAGCCTTCAAGCTCTCGCTGCTCCTCAGTCAAGCAGCCTAGTCTCTGCTGGGTCTCTTGCCCTGAGATTGATCTTCTCTTCCAGAAGGGTCACCTGAAAACATATAAACCCCACACGGGGTGAGATACATATCTCAGTAAGCTCAGGATCTATGGGAAATCATCCCCACCCTGGCCCACAGATTCACAACACATAAACAGGCAAACATATCAAACACGGCCCACTGGCCTGGCCCTCTGGCCCTCATCATATCATATTCTCAACATATAACGAGGTGGCAGAGCTCCTCAATGCCTGGCGGAGTTCCTCAACACCCTGACGGAGCTCCTTAACGTCAGTATCATATCAAATATATGGCAGAGCTCCTCAATGCATGGCGGAGCTCCTCAACGCCCTGAATACACGGCAGAGCTCCTCAATGCCGGTATTTATCTATTGGCCAACAGATATATCTCAATCACAGCATACATTTATCCAATACAGCTGCACACAATATCAATACAAGCAATGTCACAGCCAATGCATGCATCATGAATCATGACCAACACTCCCCAGGAGTGTGGTGTGCAACCAAAACGGGAATTCATCCCCAGGGACACTGAACTTACCTGGCACGGTCTCAGTCTGTGATCCTGTCCCTGCTCTGTGGCTCCCGCCACCAACAGTCTCAAAATCACGCCCTAAACAAGGCATATGCAGTCTTATATCAAAACCAAGTCAATCAGGCATTCAAGCACAGAACATACCATGACCGAATTCCCCTATCCTAGGGTTCAACACAAGCTCAGCCTACACTAGGCTGCCCATAGACCATACATGGTCCCTCAAGGCTGAATATTAGCCATCTGAGTCATCACAAACTTAATACACACACAGGTCTGAGCCTTAGCTCACCTCAGTTTCATAATCCACATAACTCTGGAACGATCTAACCCTCAACCAGGGCATCATTCCACTAGCTTTACAGGCTCAACACCACAAAACAAAGCTCTGGCTTAGCTTCAAAACCACAAGTGACTTTGTCACTAAGCCACACATACAAGCCACAGAGCCAAAATCCAAAGTTATCTAAATCAGAAATTGAAAGCTAATCCTTCATCTATTCATTGCTCTTAACAAGTTTCTCTACAGGACCCTAGGTTAATTCTAGCCCCAGCTCCTATGGGTTACTATTCACAGGAACCCGCAAAACTCAAAATCAATCGGAGAAACTTGAGTTTCTTACCTCAGTGGCGACTAGAAAGACCTCAGGACAGCTTCCTCGAGCTTTAGTGTCCTTTATACGCCATGGGTCCTCGCCAATCTCAAGTTCTTTGAGTGTTTCCTCTGAGAAATCACTCCTCATTCAAAGGGGTTTTTCAAGAGCAAAAATTGAAGGATTCAAGCTTCCGTAAGTTCCTCTCACACTCAAAGGTCTAAGGGAGGTGTTTAGGCTCTCATATAGGGTCCTAAAAAGCTTGGAGCAAGCTCTAATGGAGGTCTGGACGAAGGAGGAAGAAGAAAGGAAGAAAATACCAAGGTTTCCAAGCTTTTGGGCCTTTTATAGGCCTCTGACGTGACTCCCACGCTGCCAGCGTGGACTCCCACGCTACCAGCGTGGGCTGGCAGAAGAAAACCAATTTCTGGAGCACTTCCCACGCTCCTGGTGTGGCACTCCAGCGGAAATCAACTTTCTAGAGCACTTCCCACGCTCCTGGCGTGGCTCCCACGCTACTGGCGTGGCTCACAGCAAAACCCAAAAAAATAAGCTTTAAACCATGGTTATTATACATTCTAATTTTATTCAACCAAAAGACCTTACAATCTGTTGAAATGTAGCTTATATAGGCCACGAAACTGTAAGCTAATGAAATGTAAATGTGTCCTAAATGAAATACAAATGTAGCTTCCAAGGGAAGCTATCCAAACAGTTGTTTTAAAAACTAAAAATCGCGCCTCTGCAAAGAAAATGGTAATCGATTACTTTGCTCATATCAGCCTGGAAACTGACTCATGAACAAAATAATCAATTATCACAGGAGCTCCCAAAACCAGGTAATCGATTACAAGCTAGAATAATCGATTATCACAGGAACTCACATAATCTCACACTTCCATGTAATCGATTACAATACGGAATAATCGATTACAACAGAGCTATTGACAATTCTAACATTTATACAAAGCATTTAATCGATTACAACATATAAATTCAGCATTTTGTAGCCTTCTCCATGGTTCTCCAAGAGATTGAGGTTGGATTGTATATGATCTTGGAGTATTTGAGCCCTAGCCCTTGTCATTGGCCCTTTAATCACCAAAGGAAGTGCTTCCATGTGTAATTCCAAGTCTTCCTTCACTTGCCTTGGTTTTAGGATTGTATCACCCATATTACAACATAGGTCTCTTGTTGTTCTCCAATCTTTACGCACTTGAACAGGGGTTGATGGTTTTGCTTCAGCACTTGGTTCTTCTTCTTTAGTTAAGGAATCATCTAGCTGAATCACTTCTTCCATTGGGCCTGCATCTACATCACACTTCTTTTCCTCCTTAGAGGGATTAGACTTATCACAAATTACATGTACAGATTCTTCCATGCACAAAGTTCTCTTATTGAATACTCTATAAGCCTTACTATGTAATGAATATCCAAGGAAAATTGCTTCATTAGCCTTAGCATCAAATTTTCCAAGTGGTTCTTTTCCATTGTTTAATACAAAGCACTTGTAGCCAAAAACTTTCAAATGAGAAATGTTGGGTTCTCTACCTTTGTATAGCTCATAAAGAGTTTTCTTTAAAATAGGCCTTATAAGTAATCTATTCAAAGTGTAGCATACTGTACTTACAGCATCAGCCCAAAAATACTTAGGCAAATTTGTCTCATTAAGAAGTGTTCTTGCTCCTTCCTTAAGAGATCTGTTTTTCCTCTCCACAACACCATTTTGTTGGGGTGTTCTTGGAACTGAAAAATTGTGGTTAATCCCATTTTCTTCACAGAATTTTTCAAAATGTTCATTTTGGAATTCACCACCATGATCAGTTCTTATAGAGATAATTTTGCTACCTTTTTCATTTTGTGCAAGCTTAGCCATTTTTCTAAATGCAAGTAAAGTATCACTTTTGGATTTCAAAAACAGAGTCCAAGTGAATCTAGAGTAATCATCCACAATTACAAGCTCATAATAATTGCCACCTAAACTCATTGTTCTAGAAGGACCAAACAAGTCAATGTGCAGTAACTCAAGTGGTCTAGAGGTGGAAACAATGTTTTTACTTTGAAATGAGTTCTTAGTTTGTTTCCCCTTTTGACAAGCATCACAAAGTTTGTCCTTCTCAAACTTGAGTTTGGACAATCCAATTACTAAATCTTTTCTAATAATCTTGTTTATGTGGTGCATGTTTATGTGACTAGCCCTTCTATGCCATAGCCAAGATTCGTCAATCTTGCTTACAAGACAAGAAGTGTTATGGAAGAATGCATGATCAATTGAAAGTATATATATGTTACCTTTCCTTTTACCTATATGAAGAACTTCATTACTTTTTCCATCACAAATCATGCAGTAGTCTTTATTGAAAGTGACTTTAAATCCTTTGTCACACAGCTGACTTATGCTCAAGAGATTATGATTTAAACCTTCCACATAAAGAACATTCTTGATCTTTGTTTTGAAGCTATCTCCAATGTTTCCTTCTCCAATGATCTTGCCTTTATTATTATCCCCATAGGTGACATATCCTCCATCTCTAAGTGTTAAGTTTGTAAGCATGGACATATCTCCCGTCATATGTCTAGAGCATCCACTGTCAAGGTACCATGTTGAGTGTAACACCCCATAGGCCTCCGACGTGTTATCATTAATAATATCAGATTAGCGCATAAAACATGATTAAATAACTCAGTGGAAGCACATAATCGTTTTCTTGATACATTATGTATGGAATCACAGCAATGACCAATAAAACACAAACCATAATATATATCACGCCCTTGCCGATCCAGTTTCTCATAACATACAACAACAAGACAGATAGTTCAAAGACTTAGGCAGATTACAAATGTACAACAGAAATATACTCAGGGAAAGTCTCATATCATAACTCAAATAGTTCTGTACATATAAACATCAATGTTTACACCACTCAGGGTGATACAAAACAATAACAACCCTCCTTGAGGGTATACAGAACTATACATCAAACAGAATCAAAATAGAGCCTTCAAGCTCTCCATGCCGCTTCTCTGTCAAGCAGCCTAGTCTCTGCTGGGCCTCATGCCCTGAGACTGGTCTTCTCTTCTAACAAAGTCACCTGAAATCATAGAAAACCCCCACATGGGGTGAGATAACATATCTCAGTAAGCTCAGGGTCCTTGGGAACTCATTCCCACCTTGGCTCACAGATCCACAACATACATGCAGATAACATAGAAAACATAGCCCACTGGCTTGGCCCTCTGGCCCTCATCATATCAGATTCATAATCACAATCATAACCTCAATACATGACAGGTGGCAGAGCTTCTCAATGCCTGGCGGAGCTCCTCAACATCAGTACCTGTCATGCTGTGGCAGAGCTCCTCAATGCCACGGGCGGAGCTCCTCAACGCCCAGAATACACGGCGGAGCTCCTCAACGCCGATATTTATCTATTGGCCAACAGATATCTCAATCACAGCATGCATATATCCAATGCAGATACATATAAATCAACATAAACAATGTCATAGCCAATGCATGCAGTATGAATCATGACCAACACTCCCTAGGAGTGTGGTGTGCAACCAAAGCTGGAATTCATCCCCAGAGAACACTAAACTTACCTGGTAAGGGATTACTCTGAAGTTCCTTCCCAGGTCTGTGGCTCCCGCCACCAACAGTCTCAGAATCAATGCCTAATCAAGGCATAACAATCTCATATCAAAACCAGTCCACAGAACATATTATAACAGAATTCTCCTATCCTAGGGTTCATTCAAACTCAGCCCACACACAAGGCTGCTCTCAGACCACACAAGGTCCATCAGGGCTGAATACAAGTCATCTGAGTCATCCCAGACTCACTACATATATACATATCCCAAGCTTTCCCTCAGCCCCACAACTCAATTGTCATCATAACGGGCTGAGCTCCACTCAAGCCCTGCTCCACTAGCCTCTCGGCTTAGAACATCATATAATCAAGGGTCTAGCCTATCAGAGAACCATCAACAAGTGACTCTACACAAGTCACACAGGCATATACAGAGCCAAGATTCAAAGTCATCTAAATCAAAAACTTAAAGCTAATCCTTCATCTATTCATCGCTCTGAACAAGTTTCTCAACAGGACCTGGACTAATTCTAGCCCCAGCCTAGTGTGGGTCTCAATATACAGAAAACCCCAAATTCATCAAATCATCAAAGAGACTCGAGTTTCTTACCTTAGTGGCGACTAAAAAGGCTTTAGGACAGCCTCCTCAAGCTCTGGTGTCCGTGCTGTGCCTCGATTCTTCGCCAAACCCAAGTCTCTGAGCTTTTCCTTGAGAATCCAATTCTCACTCACAAGGGGTTTCAAGAGCAAAGAATGAAGGATCTAAAGCTTTCTATGGTTCCTCACCAATCTAAAGGTCATCAGGAAGTGTTTAGGCTAGTATATAGGGTCTAGGAAAACTTGGAACTGCTCTAATGGAGGTCCAGGGCGTAGGGAAGAAGAAGAAGAAGTTTTCTTCTTAAAAAAATGCGATCTGCCCATATATACTCAGCCTGCCTGAGGTCTGGCGCGACCCGCGCCACCTCTGGCGCGATCCGTGCCACAATGGCGGTGATCCGGCGCTAACAGCGCCAACCCCGCGCCATCAGCGCCAACTTTCCGAGACCTGTGGCGCCACTCGCGCCACCTCTGGCGCTATCAGCGTGAAAATCCAGAGAAATATGGTTTTCCAGAGCACTTGTGGCGCGATCCGTTCGGCCTTTGGCGCTACCCGCGCCAACCTCTCGACCAACTGACGCTTCTCGCGCCGTAGCCACGCTACCAGCGTGGACTTGCCGAGCCTATGGCGCCATCAGCGCCGTCCTGGCGCTATCCGCGCCACACCTAAAGTCGTGCGGGGTTAGGTGCCAAGAATGAGGGTCCTTACATTGAGGATCTAGCGCTTAGACATACCTGCAAAAATCAAATCAATATGTAAGGGAAGGTACCCAATTAAGGTTGGGTCCATAGGGGTTAGCATTTTTCTTTCTTTTTGGAATCCAAATGCAATCTCCATTTGGCACGTAGAATCTCTTAGCATAGCATTTGTATGATGTGTGCCCCTTTTCCATACAATAGTTGCAAATGACAGATTTTGATGGTTTTCTAAATGCAGCACTTTGATTGATCCTTGAGTTTTTATGCCACTTTTGATTCTTCTATTTTGGAGGCACAAATACTGTTTTCCAAATGATTTTGAGCCATGTTTGTACCCCAAACCAGAAGTATCTCCATCATACTTTTGCACACTCAACATTTCAGCCAAGTTGCATTTCCCTTTGTAAAGCTTTCTCAAGAGATCAATTAAATCACTATTTTTGGATAAAAGTAACATGTACTTTTCTCCTTGACTTTGTTTATAATCATCAAAATCCTTTTGAAGCAAGTTATACTTATCAACATTTGTAGAGGAAGAGGCACACACACACATCCATTCAAATTGTAACTTGAAACAAGTTTTGCATTTTCTTCTTTCAAGTTGCAAATCTCAGTTTGCAATTCAGTTATTTTTGCAACATGCCATCTAAGATTTCCTCTGAGCTTGTTATTGGATTTTGCAAGCTTTTCGGCTTCCTATGCATTTCTTGGAAAGCACTAATAGCTTGTTCATGTTCAGAATTTACCTCATCTCCATCACTTGATAAATCATCATCATCTTCATTGATAGTGGAGGTGAGACACATGTTGGCTTCTTCATTTTCAGTAGAAGATTCTGAGGTAGTTGACTCATTATCTTCCCAAGCTATGTAGGCTCTTTTAGCTTTCCCTTCTTTCCTCATCTTGTTCTCTCTTTGTTGTTTCTTCAAGTAGATTGAACACTCAGATTTGATGTGACCATGTTTACCAGATTTAAAGCATGTAAAATTGTTGTCAATCTTCTTGTTGTTGTTGTTGCTATTGTTGTTCTTGCTAGCTTTAGTGAACCTCTTGTTCTTATTTTTCCTTAGGAACTTGCTGAATTTTCTGACAACTAAATTCATGTTGTCTTCTTCATCCTCATCACTTGTTTCCTCTTCTTTTTCAGCTTTTGAAGTTGCAGCTTTCAAAGCAATACTTCTATTTTTCTTTTATGCATCTTCAATATATGTTAGTTGAGACATTTCAAGCTCATATTCAAGTAGCTTACCAAACAATGCAGCCATGGACATCTTTGATAGATCCTTAGATTCCTTGATTGCTGTCACCTTTGGTTGCCAATGCCTTGTTAGACACTTCAAGATCTTTATATTTAATTCTTCTGTGTCAAAGATCTTCCCAAGACCCAATAGATGGTTAACAATATGAGTGAATCTGGTATGCAATTGAGAAATGCTTTCATTGGTGTTCATCTTGAACATCTCATACTCATAAATCAAAGCATGCTTCCTTGATGTCCTAACTTCTTCAGTTCCTTCATGAGTAATTTCCAGCATCTCCCACATTTCTTTTGCACTCTTACATCTCACTATCCTGAAAAATTCATCAGAGGAAAGTGCAGAGGTGATCATATTTTTGGCCTTGAAATCATATTGTGCACCCTTTTGTTCAACTTCAGTTATCTCATCCCTTTCTTTGGGAATCAATTCATTGGCAACAATTTTCTTTGGAATGAAAGGACCCTTTTCTATAGCATTCCAAGCTCCTGGGTCATTTGATTGAATAAAGATTTTCATTCTATTTTTCCAAAAACTGAAATGTTCCCCTTCAAACATAGGAGGTCTGTTTAAAGAAGCATCTTCCTTGAAGGTTATTTGTGAGGTATTCATTTTTCTTTTTGAAGAAAACTAGTGATCTTGAATAACTCTCAAGAACCAGCTCTTGATGCCAATTGAAAATAATAGGAATACTTCACAACAACCAAGAAGGGGGTGAATTGGTTGAACCTTAGTATTTTAAAATCAAATTCAAATCAGAGTTTTTCAAGATCTTTATCACTTTTAAAATCAAGAAACCTTTTACTCAATCAAATAGCTCAGTCCAAGAATTCAATAGATCAAAACAAATCTTGTTGTGCAATGAATATGATTCAAAGAATAAAAGACAAATAATAAGATGAGAAGAGAAATAAGAACACACACAATTTATACTGGTTCACTTCAAATCATGAAGCTACATCCAGTTCTTCCAACCAACACTAGGTTAGAGTTCCACTATTATAAAAATATTCTTACAAGCTTTTACAAGAATCTCCCCTTTATCAACCCTAAACAAAGAACAGAAATCTAAAACCCTATTAGAAATCTAAGGAGAAAGATCCAGATAACACTACTCTGATCTTTAAGCTAGAGAACCCTTCTCTAGTCCCAAGCTTTAAGAATCAAAATTACAATAGCCAATACAACACAAATTTGTAAACAAAATTACAACCAATCAGTTAAGGAAAGAAAACAGCTGATGATCTAGTGAATGATATGCACATGAATGAACAAACCAGGTTTAAAGATGAAAAAACAATCTTCGAACATCTCTTTCCTTAACCCTTGAAAGACACTTCTTGCTTTGAAAGAATCACTCAAAAACCCATAAGTGTTTTAGTGAAAGCAAAAACTCATAGAACCCAGAAAAACCACTTAGAACGTGTTTAGAAAGCTTATGTGTGCTCAGAGTACGAATTGATCAAGTTACAAAACAAGTTGAACCAAGGTTCTATTTATAACAAACTTTTGTAACTGTCGGTAATCGATTAGAGGCGTCATATAATCGATTATTTCACTCATGTAATCGATTAAATCAATCTGGTAATCGATTAAAATGCTCTACAAGAATCTGGACATGAGCAACGAACAAAATAATCGATTATTCCGTCTTAAAATCGATTAGGACAGGAAGCTTCATAAACTTGAAATACACTGTGTAATCGATTACGAATTCTGGTAATCGATTAAACCAGAAAGCTTTAGAAATCATATTGAACTAAGTAATCGATTACTATATTTGGTAATCGATTAATGCAGCAATCCTTATATGCATTAACACAGAGTATAATCGATTACTGAATTTGGTAATCGATTATGACAGAAAGATGGTATTTTCAGTTTAGCTTGTGTAATTGATTACTACTCTTTGGTAATCGATTCTTCCAGCACGGCTTAAAATAATGTATAGCAATGTAATCAATTACTACCTGTTGGTAATCAATTAAAGTGTTCATCAAGGCAGTGTTAGTAAAAACAAAGGTCAAATAATCGATTATTCCGATAGGTAATCGATTACATTGTTCTTGAAAAGTTTTCCAGAATGAACTAAGAACAAAACAATCGATTATCTCCTCAATGTAATCGATTAAATCAATACAAATTCATTTTTTTAAAAACCTTTTATTTAAATTGATCATTTTACCAAAGCCTTGTGAATTTATTACTCAAGTTAATTGAATTATTGAATGATATGAATGCAATGCACTTGGATCACCATAATTGCTTCCTTCTTACATATTTACAAATCATTCTTCAAGGCATCCAATGCATGTTGAAAGCTCAAAACCAAAGCTTGATTCCTATTCCATTCTTCAAATAGCTCCTCTGAAACCAACAATCACAAGTGCTTTCAATTTCCAAGTTATGCTGCATAAACACTGTTCAGTCTGATATTTGTTCTGTAATAATCGATTAAAGCACGAATTAATCGATTAAAATCACTGAAAACATGGCTTAGAATGAAATCTAAGCTTATGTAATCGATTACACAAACAAAATAATTGATTATTTTTCATAGAAAAACAATTCTAGAAAAATGAACTTTTCTGTAATAATCGATGAAGCCTCGGAATAATCAATTACACTGGGCAAAAATGCTTTTATAAAACATAAATTCATTGGAATAATCAATTACAGTGAATAGTAATCGATTAAAATACCGAGAATCAGTTTTTCAAATTTCAAAACTCTCTGGAATAATCGATTACACAAGCTTCAATTTGTTTCTGAAATTTAAATCTCTCTGGAATAATCGATTAAATCAGTAAAATAATCGATTACACTTCATCTTCTATAATTGGATTTCACAGAAATAATCGATTACAGTCTCTGCAGAAACTGATTTTGCCTATGAATTAATCGATTACAGAAGGAAATAATTGATTATTCATGTAGTTACTGCAAAATCTCTCAGATTTTCTTGAAAATTGTAACTGCCCAACTGCCACCTAATTCAAATTTGAATCTTCTGCAGTGGTTTAATTCGTACTAACTGCTCCTAATTTCAAAATTTAAATTCTTGGAGCTTAAAAACCTCTATAAACACAGTCCATTGTTGAAGGAAGAAATCACACCAATTCTCTTTCTCATCTTTCAAACACTACTGTGTTTTTCTTCTTTCTGAGTTTAGAAACTCTACCTAGAAATTCTATCTTGTCTTCTTGAGTCATTTCTACCTCTAAAAGGGTCAAAACCTCCAAAAGAAAGGCTGGGGATAGGCTAGATCATTGGTTCCCTTATGAGAGAGATATGATGACATATCTCCAATTCAATGCCACTAAGTTAGTTTGTCCTCCCAAACACCTTGAACTAGACTGGTTCATAAGGGAAGGCTTTCAATTCCTTGCTTTTCTTGAAACCCAGGGGTTAAGAAAGTTCGTGGAGATGAAGGGTACATTTTACCCTGAGTTAGTAAAGGTGTTTTACACCTGTGCTAAGGGTTCCATGGATGGGATTCTTAGGTCCTAAGTGAATGGAGTTGCCATGGAAATAACTCCAGAGGTCTGGGAATGATGAGGACATCAAAGGTCAACCCAGCATCAAAGACCAACCCCAAGACCAAGATCCAATACAAGGCATAGGAGGACCCATGACAAGAGCTAGAGCTAAAAAGACCCAAGAAGCTTTGCAACATGTAATGGCTAATCTGAGGGCAATCCAATTGCTTGAGGGAACCCAAAATATAGAGGGCTGCATGACTGGATTAC
>PYAF01003787.1:339119-365248 GCA_007407185.1 Glycine tomentella
AATATGAATTAACTATAGTAGATAGTTTCATATCAAAAGGAGAAGATAAGAGCTAGATTTGAATTTGAATTCAACTAGCATCTTATCATGATCATATCCTAGATTTTAGGAAGAAGTTTGAGGGCTGATTAGAAGCTTATCATACGGCTGGATATTTGATTATTATTTGGCAAAATAAATTCCAAGTAATTGACTTGGTGTTAAGAAGATAAGATAGGAGGTTGTTGGCAATTTTTGAAATACAACAACTCTATCTTTTCTTCACGTGTGAGATGCTTAATGATCAGAATTTTATGGTTAAAAATCTGAGCTAAAACTCTTCTATAAATATACTCTTGTGATCATAGTTTTGATAATAATGGTTTTTGAGAAAAACCTTATCTATCTTCCTCCTTTTCACCTGCCCCTTTGTGTGAGTTTTGGCTGAAAATTCAGCCACCAATATCATCTATTGGTGAGTCTCTTAGATAAGTAAAAACACTTTAAAACCTAACCTTCTTCCTCTCCATTGGTAAGCCTACCTTGCCTCCTTTGGTGATTGTTGGTGGCATTCAAGAAGTGTTCGAGTCTTGACAAGAAGTGGTGTGGATCAACATTAGAGGGCTTGTATCTTCAAGCTTATCCTTGATCATCAAGTTTCGAATATAAACGAGGTAACATCTATGTCCTAAAGAATGATTCTTGAATGGTATGTGTGTTTCCGCTTTCAAAAATTTTTGTTTTTCTTCTCACATGCCTTCGGGCTTTTTTCGGTTACATGCAAATCCATATTGCACCAGAGGATCAACATAAGACCACATTCACTTGTTCATTTGGCACATTTGCTTACACCCGAATGGCTTTTGGCCTATGCAACGCACCTGGTACCTTCCAAAGGTGCATGGTAAGCATCTTTTCTGATTTATTAGAGAGTTGTATGGAGGTGTTTATGGATGATTTCACTGTTTATGATTCCTCTTTTAATGCATGTTTAGATAGTCTCTCTAGAGTACTTGACCGATGTATTAGTACTAACCTTGTTCTTAACTTTGAGAGATGCCATTTCATGGTGCATGAGGGTATAGTCTCAGGACATTTGGTCTCTAGTAGAGGTATTGAGGTCGATAAGTCCAAAATTGATGTGATTACCTCTTTGCCTTACCCTGCTTCTGTGCGGGAAGTACATTCTTTTCTTGGACATGCAGATTTTTATAGGAGATTCATTCAGGATTTCAGTAAGATTCCATTGCCATTGTCCAAGCTTCTCCAAAAGGACGTAGACTTTACGACCAACCTTGCAAATAGGCATTTGAGGGATTGAGGACGAAGCTAGTCATCTCTCCCATCATGCAGCAGCCAAATTGGGAGCTTCCTTGTGAGCTCATGTGTAATGCCTCTAATTATGCACTTGGGGCTATGTTGTCACAAAGAGTTGGTAAACTATCCCATGTTATTGCTTATCCTTCACGCACTTTGGATGTAGCCCAAGTTAACTACACCACCACTGAGAAGGAGCTTTTGGCTATTATTTTTGCTTTAGATAAATTTAGATCTTATTTGCTTTGCTCCCATATCATTGTCTTTACTGATCATGCAGCTTTGAAATACCTGTTGAAGAAGCCTGATGCTAAACCTAGATTGATCAGGTGGATGCTTCTTCTTCAGGAATTTGACATTGAGATTAAGGATAGAAGTGGTGTAGAAAACTTAGTTGCTGATCACTTAAGTAGGATTGAGGGACCTCTTGAGTCCATTCCCATTCGTCATAATTTTCCTGATGAGCATTTGATGCATTTTCATTCATCGCATGTCACACCTTGGTTTGCTAACATTGTTAATTTCCTTGTTGCATTTGTTGTTCCACCTCATGCATCTAGGTCCCAGATAGATAAACCTAAGAGTGATGCTAAATATTATGTTTGGGATGATCCTTATTTGTGGAGGTTTGGTAGTGACCAAGTGATCCGAAGGTGTGTGCCTGATCATGAAATTCATTCTATTCTTCAGTTTTGTCATGGCACACTTACCGGAGGTCATTTTGGTCCTCAGAGGATCGCTAGGAAAGTATTAGACTGTTGGTTCTTTTGGTCCACCTTATTTAGAGATGCTCATCACTTTACCACCACTTGTGAGCAGTGTCAGAGAGCAGGAGGTACAATTACACATAAACATGAGATGCCTCAGCAGCCCATTATTTTTTGTGAGATTTTTGATGTCTGGGGTATTGATTTTATGGATCCATTTCCTGTTTCTCATGGCTTTTCATATATTTTGCTTGCTGTTGATTATTTTTCTAGATGGTTGAGGCTAAGGCCACCAGAACTAATGAATCTAAAGTTGTTGTGGGTTTTGTGAGATCTAACATTTTTTGCAGGTTTGGTGTACCTAGAGCCATTATCAGTGACCAGGGGAGCCATTTCAGTAATCGATCATTGGTAGCCTTGCTTCAGAAGTATGGGGTTGTGCATAGAGTTGTTACAGCTTATCATCCCCAAACTAATGGGCAAGCAGAGGTTTTTAACAGAGAGATCAAGCAAGTGTTACAGAAGGTGGTGCAACCAAATAGGAAGGATTGGAGTAAGCTCCTTGAGGATGCTTTATGGGCTCATAGGATCGCTTACCGCACACCTTTGGGGATGTCTCCCTATAGGGTGATTTTTGGTAAGGCATGCCACCTTTCAGTGGAGATTGAGCACCGTGCTTATTGGGCGGTGAAGAGTTGTAACATGGCATTTGATAAAACGGGTATGCAAAGGAAGCTTCAGTTGCAAGAGCTTCAGGAGATTCGTTTAGAAGCCTATGAGAACTCCAAGATTTACAAGGAGAAAGTGAAGAAATTCCATGACTCTAGGATTCTTAGAAAGGAGTTCCATAGTGGCCAAAAAGTGTTATTGTTTAATTCTCGCCTTAAGCTTATTTCCGGTAAACTTCGATTTAGATGGGATGGACCTTTTGTTATTACTAATGCTTTTTCCCATGGTGCAGTTGAGATTAAAAATGAAGCTACCGATAAAGTCTTCAAGGTCAATGGTCACCAACTCAAAGCATTTCATGAGAGCCCTCAGGTAAAGGAGGAGCTTGTGGATGACATCTCTTTGGTCCTACCAATTTTGTGTGAAAATGTGTCTTGAATGACATTTGGGGAGTTTCCTTCCCTTTTTTTATTTGTTGTCTCTTTGTTTGCATTTCTTTGCATGCTTTTATTGAGGACAATGTACATTTCAAGTGGGGTGAAGGGTCCTAAAAATCTTTTTCTCTGGTTGTTTTTTGTTTTTTGTTTTCTGTTGACGTTTCTATTTCTGATTTTACGTTCTGTTTGTTTGTTTTCTGTCTGTTTACTTGTTTCTGTTTGTTTTTATTTTTTGTTATCTATTTTATGTTTATCTAGCTCTGTTTTCTGTTTTTACCATTTCTGTTTTCTGTCTGTTCCTATTTTCTATTTATTTTTGTTGTTTGTTTCTGTTGTTTCTGTTTTGTTGCTGTTCTTATTGAATTTAGGTCCTTTTTCATGTTTTTCATAGGATTTCTAACTTGTATAAATTGTGGGAAATGTTAAAAGTTGGTTGGATTGAGAGATTTCATACTTGATGTGAATCATTGTTGCAACTGTTGAAGTGATAAGTAGGCTTGAGAAATAGAATTTAAGATGAACCATGTGTGGTAGAATTATGCCTTGTGAGTTTTTGAGCCTTTGTGGATATGTTCTTTCATGTGTGATTTCACCCTTGTGCTAGATTACTCTATGTTTTGCCTTGCATCTTTTGACATTCCTTGTTGCACATTCTTTGATTGAGATGATTTAGGCCTTCTTTCTTTTAGCCACTAGCCAAATAAACCTATCCTTGTGTTGATATTCATTGTCACCCTCTTTGAGCCTTTTCTTTCCTGTTTAGCTCATTAAAAACTAAAAAATGATGGAAAACCATGTTATCCTAGCTTTAGGAAAAAAAAAAGGGCTTTGGAATTGTTTTGGGAGTGGGTTTCAAACAAGTGTGGGGTATTTTTGTTTTGTTTTGATTTGAAAGACAAGAAAAGAAAAAGAGAAAAGAAAGAGTTCAAAGAAAGAAAAAAAAATTGTGTATAAGCAAAGAAAAAGAAGTTCAAGCAAAGAAAAAGAAATATGCAATAAAAGTTGTTATGGTTCATTTTTATCCTTGTAAATTCTTTTAAATTTTGTCTTATTGTTTCTAACCTTCTTTTATCTTGTTGGCTTGCTTCCTATTGTTCCTCTTTTCTCTTAAGTTTTAACCTAAATATCCTTTTCTTATCCACCTTTTCTTAAGCCATTCATTACAAGCAAATAAAGTCCTTTTGATCTTTTGATGCATGTGTATTTCAAGTTGAATGAATGAGAGGCTTGTTAATGCTTGGATGTGCTAGTTACATGTGGTGTTTGAGTGTAAATACAAGCCATACACATCATATGAGGTTGAGTGCCACCCTTTGAGAGAATTCTATCACTTTGGTGCATTCTTAATCCTAAACTTAATTACTTTTTCACTTTGCACTTTGTGATCATGTTTTTATGAATTGTTTGTTACCTCAATATTATTCTTCCATCTTTCCATCTCTCTCACTTTTGTGCATTGTTATGATCCATTGAAAAATATGTGTGCCTTGTTCATACCCTTTCTTTAAATTTTTGGTTTACTTTAGTTTGAATTCTTCTCTTAGTCTTTCTTTTAGTTTTGCCCAGGAGTGCAAAAGTTTAAGTGTGGGGTATTTTGATGGAATGCTTTTAGTTAAATATTTTTTCTATCCTTCTTAGCTTATTTGACCTCTCTTGACCTCTCTTGACCTCTCTTGTATAGGACCTATAGAGCTCTATGGAACTCCGAATGGAGCATTCTAGTAGTCCTTGCAAAGATAACGAAAAGATCTACAAGTTTGCCAGAAATAAGCCGAGGCTAATTCTACCATTTGGAGGGTCATTTTGGGCTTTGAAGTCAGAATCATTGCACTTACATTTTTGGGCTGCGAATTTGAATTTTTATGGTTGTAAATAGTAAATAATTAGAATTGATGGGTTTTGTTCATGGGCCAGTCTTTTCTTCAGACTTAGTCACTACATACTAGTGACATTGGACAGATTTTGAAACACATTTCATTTAATAAAAACAGTTTTATATTTCTCTCTTTAAGTTTTTAGAATCAAAATCCCTTTTCTTCATTTTCTCTCATTTGTTCTTCATTGTTCTTCATTTTCATCTTGCTATCCTTCTATTTTACTGCACTCATTTCATGGGGCTTTCCATGGTGATGATCATGGAAGGCTAAATCATCAATCAATCCAAGGATCCAACTCAAGCAAGAGAAGAATTGGAGTTCCGGTTTGGTATTTTGAATTCTATTTGAATGTTCACCTTCTTCTTCAATTTCTATTATGTTTTCATGATTATGAATGCATTTAGGATTGAAAGTGAGTTGGGATTATGGATTCATGTCCTAATTTCGAATGATAATCACAAGATTAATTGAATGATATTTCAGTTAGGGTCGTGGTTTCAATTAATTTAGGAGTAGAATCAATTGAACTGCTTCTATTGAGATTGAATGAATGTTCATGATAGAATCAACTTATGAGAATGATGATGATTCGAATAGCTTGATTTGGTGAATTGGATTGATGCTTTCTAATCTGTTTTACTTTACTCCTTGATAATCTTGTTAATTTCTGTATTGTTCTTTAATTTTAGTTTGTGTTCTTGCATGTTTTACTTTGCGCATACCAACTATTCGACAAAATTCCCCTTATTATTACCAATGATTTGAAGCTAGAACCATATTGATCATGTCTCTGAGTCGACCTAGATTAACCCAGTGCTACAGAATTTGCTTAGTTTAAATTGTTTTTGATGCGTCTCGACAACGCAATATCAGTAACCGATTAAAATACAGGGTAATCGATTATTTCGGCACATATGACTTATAGGAGAAGAAGTGTAATTGATTAAAATTAGAGATAATCGATTAAAATAGGGTGAAACAGAGTTCTCATACATACATGACTCAAATAATTGATTGATTCGATCAAGTAATCAATTATTCTAGAATAGTTCAAAATTTGGAAACATTATGAGACTAATGTAATCGATTATTCCAGAGTGAACTTGATTTTCCAGAAACTCGAGTAGTGAATAATTGATTATTTCGATGATTTAATCGATTACAATAGCCTTGATTCATTTATAGAAGCATCAGATGAGCAAATAATCGATTAAGGTTTTGTGGTAATCGATTATATCAGCTTTTCAAGTAAAAACAATCAGATTTAGCAGCATTCAACATGTATTCAATTGCCAATAGAGTTCATGTCTTTCAAGCAGTATTTAAGTCATTCATATAAACTCAATTTTAATGTTACCTTTTTGCACATGATCTCTGATGAAGTGATGTCTTATCTCTATGTGTTTTGTCCTGGAATGCATGATTGGATTCTTGGAGATATTGATAGCACTTGTATTATCACATAGAAGTGGAATGTGTTGAAGTTCCACACCAAAATCTTGGAGTTGTTGCTTCAACCATAAGCTTTGAGCACAACAACTTCCAGCTGATATGTACTCAGCTTCAACTATTGACAAGGTTACACGTGATTGCTTTTTGCAATGCCAAGAGATTAAAGAGCTCCCCAATAGATGACAAGTACCAATTGTGATCTTTCTATCCAATTTGCATCCTACAAAATCAGAGTTAGAGAATCCTATTAAGCTGATTGTTGTACCTTTTGGATACCAAAGCCCCACTTTTGGTGTAGACTTTAGATACTTGAAGATCCTTTTTACTGCAGTTAGATGAGACTCTTTAGGATTGACTTGATATCTAGCACACAAGCAAACACTTAATATAATGTCAGGTCTACTTGCTGTAAGATAAAACAATGATCCTATCATTCCTCTATATCTTGACTCATCAACTCTTTTCCATTTTTCATCTGAATCTAGATAGGTAGAAGTTGTCATTGGTGTTGTTGCAGCTTTGCAATTTTCCATGTCAAACTTCTTTATCATTTCCATGCAATATTTTGATTGGTTAAGGAAAGTTTCATTCTTCATTTGCTTAACTTGTAGTCCTAGGAAGAATGTGAGCTCCTCCCATCATAGACATTTCAAACTCTTTCTGCATGCTAGCTGAGAATTCTTTTCACAAAGAATGATTAGTGGAACCAAAAATAATATCATCAACATAAATTTGTACCAAGAGTATGTCTTTGTCTCTTCTTTTGATGAACAAGGTTTTATCCAC
The DNA here is from genome assembly GCA_007407185.1 of Glycine tomentella. Classification (NCBI taxonomy): domain Eukaryota; kingdom Viridiplantae; phylum Streptophyta; class Magnoliopsida; order Fabales; family Fabaceae; genus Glycine; species Glycine tomentella. The sequence goes on from PYAF01003787.1 coordinate 346,344, forward strand.
TTCTCCTCTTGTGAATGATTGATCAAGCAAGAACTTGCTTAACCTCTCATACCAAGACCTTGGAGCTTGTTTCAAACCATATAAAGCTTTTCTCAATCTGTAAACATGACTAGGATATTGATGATCTACAAAACCAGGAGGTTGATCAACATATATCTCTTCATCAATATAACCATTAAGAAATGCATTTTTCACATCCATTTGAAACAATTTAAAATTCAACATACATGCATATGCAAGAAGTAACCTTATGTCCTCTAATCTAGCAACTGGAGCATAAGTTTCATCATAATCAATACTTTGTTTCTTATTATGATGCCACTTTCATCCAGCTTGTTCCTAAAAACCCACTTAGTGCCAATAGGTGTGTGAGTGGAAGGTCTAGGGACAAGTTCCCAAACATTATTCCTTTTAAATTGATTTAACTCATCATGCATACCAATTAACCAATGTTCATCTAGTAGGGCTTGTTCAATACTATTTGGTTTAATTTGTGATACAAAAGCCATAGTACAACAAAGATTTCTTAGAGAAGATCTAGTAGATACTCCCTTAGATACTTCACCAATTATGTTGTCTAATGATAAATCTCTTGTGATCCTCCAATCTTTGTGTTTAGGTGTGGCTGCTTCTTGATTGGACTCTAGTTGTGCTTCATCTTCTTCTTGTTTACTAACTTCAACAGGCTGTTGTTTTTCCTGTTTAGTTTCTGCATCATTATCACTTAAAACTTCTTCTAAAGAAGGGTTAGACTCATCACATACAATATGGACTGATTCTTCAACACACAAGATTCTCTTGTTAAAGATTCTATAGGCCTTACTTTGCAAGGAATATCCAAGAAAAATGGCTTTATCAGCTTTTGAATCAAACTTACCAAGATTATCTTTACCATTATTTAAAACAAAACATTTGCAGCCAAATTCTTTAAAGTGAGAAATGTTTGGCTTCCTACCTTTGTAGAGTTCATAAGGAGTTTTCTTCAAAATAGGCCTTATGAGGATTCTATTCAAGGTGTAGCAAACAGTGCTCACTGCATTAGCCCAAAAATGCTTAGGCAATTTTGTTTCATTTAGAAGAGTCCTTGCTCTTTCTTCAAGTGATCTATTTTTACTTTCCACAACACCATTTTGTTGAGGTGTTCTTGGAGCTGAAAAATTGTGATTAATTCCAAAATCTTCACAAAACTTTTCAAAATGTTCATTTTGGAATTCACCACCATGGTCACTTCTAATTGAAATAATATTACAGCCCTTATCATTTTGAATTAATTTGGCTAGTTTCTTAAAAGCTGTGAATGCTTGGATTTTAGATTTAATGAAAAATGTCCAAGTGTATCTAGAATAGTCATCTACAATAACAAGACCATAATAATTTCCTCCTATGCTCATAGTTCTTGAAGGACCAAATAATTTCCTCTTTGACAAGCTTCACAAATTTTGTCCTTCTCAAACTTAAGCTTAGGTGAAAATAATAGGAATACTTCAATATAACCAAGAGGGAGGGGTGAATTGGTTGTACCTTGGTAAATTAAAATTTTCAAATCAGAGTTTCTACAGGATTTTTATCACTTTAAAAATAGTTTTGAAACCAAAAATCTTATATTCAATCAAATTCCTCTGTTAAGAAATCAATAAGCAAATGAGAGTTTTCTGTGTAATGTAATTTGATTCACAACCAAAGCAATTGAGAGATGAAGAGATAAGAATAAAGATCAGCCACAAATTATATACTGGTTCACTTCAAACACTATGAAGTTACATCCAGCTCTTCTACTCAACACTAGAGTAGAGTTCGCAAATAATATTCTTACAAGATATTACAAGTCTCTCTTTATCAACCCTAGATAAAGTTCAGAAGTCTAAAACACTATTAGACCCTTAGAGACCAAACCCAAAACTGAGAACACTACTCAGCAACTCTTAGAGAAACACTATCTCTAATCATCATGTAAGAAACCCATTTACAATAAGTCAATCTTTACAGAAATCAAATAAAAGTTTTACACCTTCAAAGAATAAGGAAAGATTTCACCTGATAATCCAAAGAACACATGCATGTGAATGATTCAACAGGTTGAAAGAAAGATTACAGACTCAATGCATCCCTTTTCTTAAGCTTTGAGACTCAATGATGCTTCACTTCTTCAAATAAAAAAACCATACGAATTTGTGAAGCCTAAATGTTTTTTGAAACTCAGAAATACAATAAAGAAAGCTCATGAATGTTTGTGATTGCCCAGAATACGAATTATTCAATCTCACAAAGCACAGGGCAATGGGTTCAATTTATAACAGCTTTCTAACTGAAAATAATCGATTAAAGACGCTCCTGTAATAGATTATTATTTGTAATCAATTATTCCAAGAATGTAATCGATTAAAGTGTTCCTGATATGTTCTGGATTTGAGCTATGAACAATGTAATTCAGTTTTAGCCTCTTTTTAAATTTGAGTTGGTATTTGACCCCGAATGCTAACGTTAGCCTTGTTTATGAAATCTATACTAAATTATCTTCAATTTGGTATATAGAGCTCCGCATTTGGACCAAAGCACGTGAACTTGAGAGATCCCAAAATGACGTTTCAATGAGCTAACAGAGGGATATAGATGGGTAAGGGGAGTTTATTATTTAGTTATAGTTTTGGTACCATAGTTGGGGGCCAACGAGTCCAACTATGAGGATATCTACCTGTCCCTGCTATGTGCTCGTTTTCAAGAAAAACTATGTTTTTAACTAATGAGATGCGATGTATTTATGATTGATGTGTGTTTGTTCCTGTGTGTGCTTGTTTTCAAGAAAAACTATTTTTAACTAATGGGATGCGATGAATTGGCTTGTTGATGGATAAAACTGTGAATGATATTATTATTGTGATGATTGGATTTTTGGGAAAAGTCTTAATTATTGAGGAGACTCTGTCCAAAATTTTATAATATGTTTTCCTATTTAATTCTTTATTAAATTTTTAAATGGGCAGAAGAGTGGGTTTTCTTTATTAGAATTTTCCTAAAATACCAGTCTCGTAATAATATGGATTGTGGATGAATGCGGTGATATTGATGTCATTAATAATGTTGAAATGAAATGTTATTGATGTGTTGGTGATGATTGAATGAGATAATGATGATGTATAAATGATATAATGATGATGTGGTTTATGATGTTTAAATGAGATGATGCTGAAATGGATGTAGAAATGAGATGAATTTGATATATATGATGATGATATCGAAATGAGGTGATGTGTGTGTACACTGATATACATGGGGGTGCATATTGGTCATCCTTGTAGGGAAGGATTTGTTCCTGGCCATGATCATGCATTGATGGTGCCCATGGTTGTCATTTGGTGATGTGGATATACATGGATACCCATGGGGGAGTATGACTGGTCTTCCTTACGGGGAAGGATTTGTTCCTTGCCATGGTCGTACATTGATGGTGCCATGGTTGTATGTTGTGTATATACACATGGGTGCAATGACTGGTTGGTTATCCTTGCGGGGAAGGATTTGTTCCTAGCCACGGTCAGTGCATCGGTGAGCCCACATTGGTGTGTTAAGTATGTACATGTGGAGTGTATGACTGGTCATCCTTGCGGGGAAGGATTTGTTCCTGGCTACAGTCATACATCGATGATGTCCATGTTTCATACTTCATTTGTATGTTTGGAAATAGAATAAAGGCACGCGCGTACCTGTGGGTTTCAGTGGGCTGAGAACACAGGTACTAAGGGGTCATCAGGTTTGGAATTCCTAAGAGACGCTGGCGGATCACCGGGTGGGGGAATGGCCAGTGCACAACAGGGTGACCTTGATAGGCGGTGAATCATTTTTCCTATGAGAGGCTATTTCCGGGATATGGTACCACATTGCATACTGATAGATGAGTCTGGTGCATGCATCATTTTGTGCATGATTGTTGAATTGTGAAATGCATCGGATGATTTGGTTTGTTGAGTTTGTATTAGAATAATAGAATTTTGGTAATAATTGTGATTGTGATTGTTGTTTCATTTCCAATAGTGGTTACTTGATAATTGTTGGTTGTACATAATAAACTCACCCTTGCGTTTGTTGTATCGTGTGGTTGGTACCTGTGATGATTGCGAACTTTCGTTCGTGTGAGCAGATGAGCAGCAATAGGTGACCTTGGAGGGAGATCTTCTTTTTTGGTTGGAGCCGCCAAGCCGATGTGATGACGTTGGATTTCTTTTTGGAGAAAGAGTTTTGTTTTGTTAATCGACTCTTTCTTAATTAGTTCTTTGACTTTTTGTTAGATATCTAATTTCAGGTGTATATACATGTAAAGCTAAAGGAAGTTCTAACATGTGGATGACATGTACTAATTTAATATATATATATATATATACATATGTGTTTAAATATGTAATTGTAATTCGTGTATGATAATTGTATTATCGCGAAAAATTTACTATCATTTTCATAATCAATTTAACGAAGTTTTCATTAAAAGTTAAATCTTGTGCGGTAAGAGTTAATGATATAGTAGCGACGAGGTGGGTCATTACATTACATGTGATTATCCTTATCTACCGTAGATAAAGAATCAGAATTCTAACACCCTATTAGAAATCAAATCACAAAGAACCTGAGAACTCTACTCAATTTTTTACCCCTAGAGAACACTACTCTAGAAAGCTTGAAAGAAAACTATTTTGATCTTAGTCTTACACAAATTTAGACAAAACAATTAACTAGAAAAGTTTAAGAGACACAACTTGTGATCCTCAGTGAATGAAATGAATGAATGAATGTTACCAATCAATTTCTAGATTGCATGAATGTTGATGAACAAAAAATAAACTCTCTTGAAGTTCCTTTCAAGGATCTTGTCTTAACACATCATCATCAATGAAACATGTAAACTTTTGATCTCATACAAGAATTGTATCACTTAGAAAATCTATTTCTTGGACCTTTGAAAGCTTAGAAAGTGTTGAGTAATTCGTAAACTCGGAATGTAAGTTGTATCTTAAAGCATAGATCCAAAGCTTTAAATAGAAAATAGATTTACCTAAATGTAATTCTGCTGCTAGTTTGTTTTTCAAAGAAATTTTTAACTCTGTTATAAACCAATTCACTCCCCATCTTGATTAATTGTGTGTGTACATCATTGTTTTCAACTGGCATCAAGAGCTGGTTCTTGAGTGTTATTCAATATCACAATCTTTTTTAAAGAAAATGAATACCACACAGATTACCATTAAAGAGGGTGTCACCCTCAATCGTCCTCCGATGTTTGAAGGAGAGCATTTTAGCTTTTGAAAAAATAGAATGCAGATTTTCATACAGTCAAATGACCCTGGTGCATGGAATGCTATAGAAAGAGGTTCTTTGGTCCCTATGAAAACTATTGATAGTGAGGGAATCTCCAAGGAGTGGGATGAGATGACAGATTTAGATAAAAAAGTTGTGTAGTATGATTTTAAAGTTAAGAATATGATTACTTCTGCACTTTCTTCTGATGAATTCTTTAGAATTGTTAGGTGTAAAAGCGCAAAGGAGATGTTGGAAGTTACTCATGAAAGGAATGACGAAGTTAGAAGATCAAGGAAGTATGCATTGATTCATGAGTACGAGATGTTCAAGATGAACACCACATAAAACATATCTCAACTACAGACAAGGTTCACTCACATTGTCAACCATCTTCTTGGTCTTGGGAAGATTTTTTATGCTGAAGAATTGAACATCAAAATCCTGAAATATCTCACAAGACTACGGCAACCAAAGGTTATATCAATCAAGGAATCAAAAGATCTACCCAAGATGTCCATGGCTGTACTTTTTGGTAAGCTTTTTGAGTATGAACTTGAAATGTCACAGTTAACACATGTAGAGCATGCAGAGAAGAAACATAAAAGTATAGCCTTGAAATTGCATCATCTAATGTGGAAAAGGAAGAAGACTCAAGTGAAGATGAAAGTGATGACCATATGAACCTAATAGTGAAGAAATTCATCAAGTTCATGAGAAGGAACAAAAACAAAAAGTTGTCGAAGTTCAACAGGAAAAATGACAGCAACAACAACTCCACCAACTTCACTTGCTTCAAATGTGGTAAACTTGGACACATTAAATCTGAATGTCCAATCTTTTTGAAGAAGCAACAAGGTGAGAGGAAGCAAAAGAAGGCATACATAGTGTGGGAAGAAAATGATTCAACAACTTCTGAATCAACAAATGAGAATGAAGAAGCAAATATGTGCTTCACCTCTACAATAAGTGATGATGAAGAATTCTCAAGTGTTGAATCAGATGTAAATTTTGAATATCATAATATTGTTGATGCTTTCCATGAGATGCATGAAGAAGCATAAAAAATTGCACAATCCAATAATAGGTTGAAAAGTAATCTTAAATGCCATGTTACCAAAATTGCTAAATTGTAATCTGAACTTTGCAATTTGAAAGAAGCAAATGAAAAGCTTGTTTCAAGTTACAAAGCCAATGGATGTGTATGTGCCTCATCTTCTTCTACTGTTGATAAATGCAAGATCTTATAAAAAGAATTTGATGATTTCAAAAAGAGTCAAGGTGAAAAATATATGTTATTACTTGCTGAAAATTCTCATTTGGTTGATCTTTTGAAAAGACTTTATAGAGGAAAATGCAATTTAAATCAAATGCTAAGTGTGCAAAAATATGCTGGAGATACTTCTGGATTTGGATACAAACATGGATCAAAACCTTTTGAAAAAACAAGGTTTGTGCTTCCAAAACAAAAGTATCAAAAAGGCCTTTAAAAAACAAAGCATCATGAATTGTCTCATTTTGAAAGATTATAAAAAATTGTCACTTGCAATTATTGCATGAAGAGAGGTCATACATTCATAAGTGCTATGCTAGAAGATACTATGTGCCTAATGGTGAATGCATTTGGGTGCTAAAAAGAAAAAGAAAGCCACTAACCCCTATGGACCCAACCCATATTGGGTACCTATCTTTGTTACTTAAATTGATTTTTGCATGTGTCTAAGAGAAAAATTAGCATTATGGTACCTTGATAGTGGTTGCTCTAGACACATGACAGGTGACACATGTCCATGCTTACAAACTTGACCCTTAAAGATGGAGGATATGTCACTTATGGTGATAATAATAAAGGAAAAATCATTGGAGAAGGAAATATAGGAGACAACTTCAATACAAAGATAAGATATGTGCTTTATGTGGAAGGTTTGAAGCACAATCTCCTAAGCATAAGCCAACTATGCGACAAAGGACTCAAAGTTTCCTTCAATGACAATTGTTGTTTGATATGTGATGGTCAAACGGGTGAGGTTATCCATGTTGGTAAAAGAAAGGGTAACATTTATATTCTCTCTATTGAACATGCATTCATTCACAACAGTAATTGCCTAGTTAGTAAAGTTAATAATACATGGCTATGGCATAAGAGAGCTATTCACATAAACATGCATCATATGAACAAGATTATAAGAAAGGATTTAGTTATTGGCTTGTCTAAGCTTAAGTTTGAGAAGAACAAAATATGTGATGCTTGTCAAAAGAGAAACAAACTAAGATCTCTTTTCAAAGTAAAAATGTTGTTTCTACCTCTAGACCCCTTGAATTGCTTCATATGGATTTATTTGGTCCTTCTAGAACTATGAGTTTGGGGGGTAACTTCTATGGATTTGTTATTATTGATGATTACTCTAGATTCACATGGACTTTGTTTATAAGATCCAAAAGTGATGCTTTGATGGCATTTAGAAAATTAGCCAAGGTCATTCAAAATGAAAAAGCTCTTAATAAGAAGTGATCGTGATGATGAATTCCAAAATGAGTATTTTGAAAAGTTTTGTAAAGAAAATGGAATCAATCACAATTTTTCAGCTCCAAGAACACCCCAATAAAATGGTGTAGTGGAGAGGAAAAATAGATCCCTTGAAGGAGCAATAACTCTTCTTAATGAGACAAATTTATCTAAACATTTTTTGGTAGATGTTGTGAGTACAGTTTGCTACACTTTGAATAGATTACTCATAAGGCCTATTTTAAAGAAAACCCCTTATGAACTCTACAAAGGTAGAAAACCAAACATTTCTCACTTAAGAGCATTTGGTTGCAAGTGTTTTGTTTTAAAGAATGGTAAAGAATCTTTTGACAAATTTGATGCTAAAACTGATGAAGCGATCTTTCTTGGTTACTCTTTGCAAAGTAAAGCTTATAGAGTCTTTAACAAAATAACATTGTGCATAGAGGAATCAGTTCATGTTATATGTTATGAATCTAACTCCTCAAAAGAGGAAAAAAAGTGTGATATTGATGCAGGTCCAATGGAAGAATTTATTCAACTAAATGGATCAAATGTAAAAGAAAAGGTAGAATCAAAAGAAGAAAAGGAACAATCAACAACTATTCAAAAGCTTAAGGATTGGAGAACTACAAGAGACCTTTCCCTTGACAACATAATTGGGGAAGTGTCCAAGGGAGTTTCTATTAGATCTTCACTAAAAAATCTTTGTTGTGATATGGCTTTTGTCTCATAGATTGAACGAAAGAGCATTGACCAAGCTTTGCTTGATGAACATTGGATGGTTTCCATGCATGATAAACTGAATCAGTTCAAGAGAAATGAAGTTTGAGAACTTGTTCCTAGACCCTCTTCTCACAAACCTATTGGCTCCAAGTGGGTTTTCAGAAATAAACTTGATGAGAGTGGCATCATAGTTAGAAACATGGCCAGATTGGTTGCTAAAAGTTACAACCAAGAGGAAAATATAGACTATGATGAACCCTATGCTCCAGTAGCTAGATTAGAAGCCACTAGGTTGCTACTTGTATATTCATGTTTAATGGACTTTAAATTGCTTCAAATGGATGTTAAAAGTTCTTTTTTAAATGGATACATTGAGGAGGAAATCTATGTTGATCAACCTCCTGGCTTTGTTGATTACAAATATCTAAAACATGTTTTTAAACTAAAAAAAGCTCTTTATGGTTTAAAGCAAGCTCCAAGGTCTTGTTATGAGAGATGGAGCAACTTCTTGCTTAGCCAATCTTTCATAAGAGGACAAGTGGACAAAGCTTTGTTCATTAAGAGAAGTGGCACTGACATCTTGTTGGTTCAAATCTATGTTGATGACATTATATTTAGTTCAACTAATCAAGCTTTGTGTAGAGAATTTTCTATCTCAGTGTAGAATGAGTTTGAAATGTTTGTGATGGGAGAGCTAACATTCTTCCTTGGACTTCAAGTCAAGCAAATGAAGAATGAAACATTTCTTAGTCAAACTAAGTATTTCCTGGAAATGATCAAGAAGTTTTAAATGGAGAAAAGCAAGGATGTTGCAACTCCAATGGCTACATCAACCTACCTTGATTCAGATGAAAAGGAAAAAGTGTTGATGAGTCAAAATACAGAGGAATGATTGGATCCTTGTTGTATTTGACTGTTAGTAGACCAGACATAATGCTGAGTGTGTGCTTGTGTGCTAGATATCAAACAAATCCTAAAGAATCACACCTTACTGCAGTCAAGAGGATCTTCAAATATCTCAAGTCAACATAAAAGTAGGACTTTGATATCCTAAAGGTGCATCTCTGAACTTAATTGGATATTCTGACTCTGACTTTGCAGGGTGCAAATTGGATAGGAAGAGTACTAGTGGAACTTGTCACCTTTTAGGCAGCTCACTAATCTCTTGGCACTGCAAAAAGCAATCTTGTGTTGCTTTATCAACTGTTGAAGTTGAGTACATATCAGCTAGAAGTTGTTGTGCTCAAAGTCTATGGCTGAAGCAACAACTACAAGACTTTGGTGTAGAATTAAAGGCACTACCCCTGCTATATGACAACACAAGTGCCATCAACATATCCAAGAATCCAATCATGCATTCAAGGACCAAACACATTGAGATAAAGCATCACTTCCTCAGGGATCATATCCAAAAGGGTAACTGTACGATTGAGTTTGTAGATACACTTAATCAATTAGCTGATATATTTACAAAATCCTTGGCAAGAGATAGATTCTATGCACTTAGAAACATGCTAGGTATCCTTGATGAATCAAACATATGCTAGTGTGCTACAAATTTGCTTTTCTACATATAAATTCATATGAAAGTTGACCATGTATCAAATATGCTTGAATATGCTAATGTTGTTGAATTACACTGTCTGAACTGCAAAATTGACGTTTATAATCAATTACAGTCTGATATAATCAATTATCTAATGCTTAAAAGCTCTTTAGAAGCAAATTCTTACTGGAGTAATCGATTACTGTAACGAATTAATCGATTACTTGAGGTTTTCGTTGAATCCAGAAAAATATTTTCACTGGAGTAATCGATTACTTAACGAAATATAATTACTGCTTATTCAAAGCTTTTTCCAAATCAATTTTTCACTGTTATAATTGATTACATAACGAAATAATTGATTACAACTTGTTTGAAATTGACTCCTGTTTGCATAACGCACTCGATTATAGATCGATTTAATCGATTACACTGCATTTCAAAAGTCTCTATTTGCTTTGAAATAATCGATTTCGAGCTTGTGTAATCGATTATCTATGACATTTCTGCAAAAGATGCATATTATATTGGAAATCTAAACTGCCAAAATGTTCAAATTCAAATTTCAACCTGTTTTAATGCATTTAAATCTTCTGGGTACTCAATAGTTGTTGCAAACATTTGAATTTCAAATTCAAACCTCCAAAATCTCTATAAATTCAAGATTTTGAAGAGAGATATTCATAACTGAATCCTCTTCTCTTCTTTCTACATATTCTGATTGTTCTTGGCCAATTAAAATTTCTTAAACAATCAGAGTTAAAAGGGACCGTATCACAAAACAACCATTGAACACTTTCAATCAATCAAACTCCAATCTTTAAAGAATGTAATGACAACAAAAATGTTTCTATTGATTATGAAAAGTAATACCAACAAATGACAATTAATAACTGCAAGAAAAGATAAAGAAGAAGTAATCAACACCAAGAATTATACTGGTTCACTTCTCAACCTAGATAAGCTACATCCAATTCTCTTAACCAACAAGTTAGAGTTCAACTATTAGCAATCTTGTTTCTTACAAGCTTATACAATCACTCTTAATCCGACCTAGATTAAGAAAAAGAAATCTAACTCCCTTAGACTCTTTGTGATCAAGACATAGAGAACTCGGGTGCTTGGAATTGTATTGAGAAAGACCCTTCTCTACTCTTCTCTCTAGAAAAACCTATTGTAGACAAGCTTTAAGAAACCTATTGGACTAGTTACTCAAAACTGAAATTCTAAAAAGAATTGTAACCAAAGTAGTATAGAGAGAAACAACCTGATGATCCACTACAGATGAATGCAAATGATTACCAAACTTGAATCAAGGTTGAAAGAAAACAATTTCAGAACATTCTCTCCAAGTTCTTCTTTTGAAAGTTGCCCAAAAAGAAATCCTTTCAAAGTTTCATGAAGATGAAGGATTTATGGGACAAACACTTAGTAGCTCATAGTATCTTTTCTCTCTTTAGAAAGTTTATGAATTTCTTTGATATTTTCGTTGTATTCAATTAAAACAAGATGGTTCTATTTATAGACAAAACTATCATAACTGTCAATAATCGATTAAATCACTTATGTAATTGATTAAAGTGTTCTTGAGCTTTCTGGAAAAGACTTATGAACAATGTAATTGATTACCATAGGAAGCCTTATTCAAAATATTTGCCAAGTAATCGATTAAAGTGTTCTTGAGCTTTCTGGAAAATATTTTTGAACAATGTAATCGATTATCACAGGAAGTCTTATTCAAAATAATTGCCAAGTAATCGATTACCATCATGTTGTAATCGATTATCACAAAAAGTCCAATCTATGATTTTGTATTGTGTAATCAATTATAAAAATCTCGTAATCGATTAAAATGTTCTTATATCTCAAGTAATAGATTACCACTTGTTGGTAATCTATTAAACCAGTGAGAAAGTATTTTTCCAAAACTTGAAACATTGAACACTTGGCTTTTTATGTATTCATGAAAACCTTGTGTTTCAGAAAAGGTTTTTATGAAATTTATGCTTTTGTGAAAACATGAATGCAAACACATGAATAATGTTTATGCAATGCAATGGATCATAGGAGGCATCACTTAGACATACACAAATTACATATGCAATTCAATTGAATTGGCATGTAAAAGCCTAAACATTTCAATATCTAAGAACCTCAACTTCTTGATCCTCTCTAGCTCCCCTTGAGTCTAACAATATATATATATATTGATTATATTTTCTATAGCGCTCTCGGTTGGGTTCGGGGGTGTCCGACCCTCGACAAATTGTTTGCTATAATTTCTGGATGATTGTTTTTCAGTCGTTATACTGTTCACTAATAAATATGTTATTTTATTACTTGAGAGATTGAGATTCAGATTGATTTCCTTAGAAATAGAGACTAAATTTAATGACGCATATTCTGCAAATATATTATTCAAATGATTGTAAAGGAATATTTCAAAAGAAGAATTTGAGGTGTTACAGACATAATTGGATGATACAACCAATGTTATCCTATCACCTGTTTCAGTATCGTACAATCACCTCTTTTAACAATCTTCATTATTGTTCAGTAACAATTCTGAAATAGATATACATAGTTATTTTCAACAATCTACATTGACTAGATCCAAACAATGCATAAACATGCTTATAGGAACAGGCTACGGGAACATATCAATTGGGTTTTCTCTTGTATCATCTTTTTGAACATCAATACTTTTCTTAGTACGAATGAATTGATATTGGATGGCAATGTTCTTAGTCCTTTCATGATGGACTTGATCCTTGGCTAAGCAGATTGCAGTCATACTGACACAGAAAATGATAACTTATCCTATGGACACCTAAGATTTGCTAATAAAACCCTTTAACCAGATTCTTTCCTTCACTGCTTTTGCAAGAGCCATATATGTTCTACATCTATTGTTGACAATGTTAGATATAGGGGGAGCTTGAAGAGGATCAAGATGCTGAGGCTCTTAGTCTTGGATGTTTTAGCTTTTACATGCCATTCAATTGAAGACATATGTAATCTTTAGATGTCTAAGAGTTTCATTTAATGATCCAATGCATTGCATAAACATCATTCATTGGCTTGTATTCATGGTTTTACAAAAAGCATATGTTTTGTGAAAAAATATTTTAAAGTATTCATGATTATATTGAAAAGTCAAAGTGTTCAAAGCTTATGTTTTGGAAAAACATATTTTCTCTGTTTTAATCGATTACCAGCTAATGGTAATCTATTACTTAAGCTTTGATGAACACTTTAATCGACTACAACTATATGGTAATCAATTACACTTCACAAAGACACAGAAATGTCTTCCTATGATAATTGATTACGATTTGTGGTAATTGATTACTTGGCGTGTTCTTGGAAATAAAACTTTCTATGTTAACCGATTACATGACGATTTAATCAATTACATTATCCATATATCTTTTCCAAAAATCTCAAGAACACTTTAATCGATTAAAATTGTTAACAATCAATTACATTAGTGATTTTAATCGATTACATGGACAATTTAATCGATTACATTTAGTTACAATAATTTATTATAAATAGTTGTTGGGTCTTTTGAAAAATACAGATCATTACATTGTGAAATTTTCATATAATTTCAAAAGCCTTCTGAAGTGAGAAAATATATTTTGAGTTACTAAACTCTTGTCCCACAAATTCTCATGGAGAGTTTGCTCTGAAATTTTCATAGATTTTCATGGAGAGTTTGCTCTGAAATTTGTTTTTCAAGCTGAATCAAGATTGGTAAATCATATGCATTCATATTCATTGGATCATCAGGTTATCTCTCTCCATTAACTTTGCTTGTAAATTTGTTTTAAAATTTTTGGTTGTTTGTAACTATTACAATAGAATTCTTAAGGCTTGTCCAGTGTAGGTTTCTCTAGAGAGAAGAGTAGAGAAGGGTTCTCTATGTCTTAATCACTAGGAGTCTAAGGGGATTAGATTTATGTTCTTAATCTAGGTTTGATTAAGGGTCAATTGTAAGAAAAGAATATTGTGAATAATAGAACTCTAATTAAGTTTGGTTAAAAGAAATTGGATGTAACTTCTCAAAGGTGAGAAGTGAACCAGTATAAGTTCTCTCGGTTATTATGTGTGTTCATAGTGTTTTCAATCGGTATCAATAGCAGGTTCTTGAGTGTTATTTAAGATCACTAACTTTTTTTAAAAGAAAATGAATACCACACAAATTACCTTCAAAGAAGGTGCCTCCCTCAATCGTCCTCCGATGTTTGAAGGAGAGCATTTCAATTTTTGGAAAAACAAAATGTAGATATTCATCCAATCCATGGTGTATGGTATGCAATAGAAAAAGGTCCTTTGGTTCCAATCAAAATTGTTGGTAATGATATGATTCCCAAAGAATGGGATGAGATGATAGATGCATAAAAGAGAGTAGTGCAATATGATTTTAAAGCTAAGAACATGATTACTTCTGCACTTTCATCAGATGAATTTTCATAACTATTAGGTGTAAAAGCGCTAAGGAGATGTGGGAGATGTTAGAGATTACTCATGAAGGCACAAATAAAGTCAGAAGATCAAGGAAGCACACCTTAATTCATAAGTATGAGATGTTCCAGATGAACTCAACAGAAAACATATCTCAACTCCAAATCAGATTCACACACATTGTAAATCATCTTCTTGGTCTTGGAAAGACATTTGATGATGAAGAATTAACATCAAGATCTTAAAGTACCTAACAAGATCATGGCAACCAAAGGTGCCAGCAATCTCGGAGTCAAAAGATCTTTCAAAGATGTCTATGGTTGCACTATTTGGTAAGCTACTTGAGTATGAATTAGCATTGTCTCAATTAGCACATGTTGAATATACCGATAAAAAGCAAAAGAGAAAAAGCAAAAGAGTATAGCCTTGAAAGTTACATCCTCAAATCTGGGAAAAAAAAGACTCAAGTGAAGATGAAGGTGATGACAATCTGAACCTAATAGTAAAAAAAATTCAGCAAGTTCAAGAGAAAGAACAAGAACAGGAAGTTCATAAAGTTCAACAACAACAAAAAGAATGATAACAACAACAAAACCAACTACAATTGCTTGGAATGTGGTAAGTCAGACCATATAAAATCTGAATGTTCTATATTTTTGAAAAAATAGTTAGGTGAAAAGAAAGCAAAGAAAGAAGGAAAACCAAAGAAATCCTATATTGCATGGGAAGAAAATGCTTCAACAACTTCTGAATCATCAAGTGAAGCTGAGGAAGCAAATGTATGTCTAACATCAATAGTTGATGAAGATGAAGAACTCTCAAGTGTTGAATCAAAAGTAAATCCTGAACTTGATAAACTTGTTGATGCTTTTCATGATATGCATGAAGAGGCTCAAAAGCTTGCAATCTCCAACAATAAGCTAAAAGGTAACCTTAAATGGCATACCACAAAACTTACTGAACAACAAGCTGAACTTTGTAAGTTGAAATAAGAGAATGAGAAACTCCATTCAAGCTATAAAGCCAATAGGGGTGTGTGTGTGTGTGTGTGTGTGTGCTTCTTCCTCTTCAAATGTAGATAAATACAATGCCTTGCAAAAAGAGTTTAATGAATTAAAAAAGTGTCAATCTGAAAAATATATGTTATTACTTTCAGAAAATTCTTATTTGGTTGATATTTTGAAAAGATTCTATAGAAGAAAATACAGTTTGAATCAAATGATAAGTGTACAAAAGTATGCTGGAGATAAATCTGGTTTGGATTACAAACATCAATCAAAACCTTTTGGAAACACCAAGTCTGTACCCTCCAAAAAGATTAATCAAAAAAGTCTTTCAAAAACTAAGCATACCAAATTGACTCATTTTGAAAGAAAATCAAAATCTGTTATTTGTAATTACTGGCCACACATCTCATAAGTGTTATGCTATAAGTTCTATGTGGCTATGGAGACTGCATTTGAGTTCCAAAGAAAAGGAGAAAAATAGCTAACCCTTATGAACCCAACCTTAATTGGGTACCTTTCTTTGCCACTTAATTTGGTTGTTGCAGGTGTGTCTTAGAGCAAAATCATCATTATTGTACTTAGACAGTGGATGCTCTAGACACATGATAGATGACATGTCCATGCTTACAAATCTGACTTTGAAGGATGAATGATTTGTCACTTATGGCGACAACAATAAAGGAAAGATAATTGGAGAAGGAAATATAGGAGACTCCTTTAAAACCAAGATCATAAATGTTCTCTGTGTAGAAGGTTTGAAGCACAATCTTCTAAGCATAAGCCAACTATGTGATAAAGGATTCAAGGTTTCCTTTAATGACAATTGTTATTTGATATGTGATGTTCAATTTGGTGAGGTTATCCATGTAAGTAAAAGAAAGGGTAACATCTACTTAGTCTCTATAGAACATGCATTCATTCACAACACTTATTGCCTTGTAAGTAAAGTTGATGAATCATGGCTATGGCATAGGAGAGCTAGTCACATTAACATGCATGACATGAACAAACTCTTTGGAACAGACTTAGTGATTGGTTTACCTAAACTTAAGTTTGAAAAGGACAAACTATGTGATGCTTGTCAAAAGGGGAAAAAACCAAGATTTCTTTTCAAAATAAAAACTTTGTTTCAACCTCAGGACCCCTTGAATTGCTTCATATCGATTTGTTTGGTCCTTCTAGAACTATGAGCTTAGGAGGCAATTACTATGGGCTTGTAATAATTGATGACTATTTTAGATTCACATGGACTTTGTTTTTAAGATCCAAGAGTGATGCTTCCATTGCTTTCAGAAAATTAGCCAAGCTTGTTCAAAATGAAAAAGGAAACAAAATTAAATTTGTTTCATAATAAGTCCGAATTCGATTTAAAATATGAAGCTCGACATGCAATTAAATTTGTTTTAAATAATAGAAAGGAGTCACTTGGAAAGTTTGATGCAAAGGCTGATGAAGCTATCTTCCTTGGATATTCATTACAAAGCAAAACATATAGAGTCTTCAATAAAGAACTTTATACATGGAAGAATCAGTTCATGTTATTTGTGATGAAACTAACTCCTCAAAAGAGGAAAATGTTACACCCTTCCAATTAATATATTATGCTTAAGTTATAATATGTAACTAGAAGATGTTAACTTTTCTAACATAAAATTTGTAACCAGATCTAATTAAGAAAAAGTTGCCTGAATATTTTAAATTTATTGTGTTATGAAAATTACGCTTATATAGAGCCTGTTGAGACTTTTTGGTTTCTTTATTAAATTCTAAACCTAGAAATAACTTGTAAACAATATTTCATAAAATAATATTAATGTCTATATATTACATAGTATATAGGAAAATACAATAAATTTGCAATATTAAAAGAAATCTTCCAGTTTGTCCCTAATTTGTAGCTTCTCCTCTTGATTTACCTGTCTGGAATGACACGGAAACACACTAAAACAATGAGAATTCCAAAGAATTCCCATTATTAAACAGTTTTACACAACTAATTCAAAACCATCTCATCGTCATCATTCCAACTACTTCGGTTTATTTTGAAAACATGTTCCTATAGACTCATATGAACATCTAATTCATTTTATATTTTTAAAACATGTATTCTGAAGTAGATTCATTTTATCCACAAAAAAACAACTTGAATTTATTTTATACTCATACAGTAATAAAACTATTTTATTTACACATCAAACCTTCCACACACAAGATATCATTCATTCAAGTAACTAACAAAACAACACATTACTTTCATTTCAAACAAACAGTTCCAGAGTCTTTTTGTGGATCTAGACACATGCCAAATCATTCTATGGATTCGGTACCAATAAATAGTTACAGAGTCTTTACATGGATATGGACACATTCCGAATTACTTATGGATCTAGTACCAAAACCTCAGGTCACTCTATGGACATGAGCATCCAAGACCTCTTTATGGATCAAGGATCTTTCCATATCACTATATGGATATGAAGCAAAACCTTAAGTCACTTTATGGACATGAGCATCCAAGATCTCTCTATGGATCAAGGATCTTTCCATATCACTCTATGGATATGAAGCAAAACCTCAAGTCACTCTATGGACATGAGCACCCAGATCTCTCTATGGATCAAGGATCTTTCCATATCACTCTATGGATATGAAGCAAAACCTCATGTCTCTCTATGGACATGAGCATCCAAGATCTCTCTATGGATCAAGGATCTTTCCATATCACTCTATGGATATGAAGCAAAACCTCATGTCTCTCTATGGACATGAGCATCCAAGATCTCTCTATGGACCTTGCTTTCAATATTCATTTATCTACAATGTAACACCCCAATATTTTTATATATTTATATGGGTTTAAGGAAATATTTTAGGACGATTAGAAAAATTATAATTCAATATCTAGTAAGATTTTTAGAATTTAATATATATATTTTGAAATAAAATTCAATTGAAGCTATTCTAATTATTAGAAAATTGTATAAGAATGATGAACATAATTTTAGGAGTTTTCTTGTAATTATGGGCTAAAAAGACTTATTTATTAAGATAGTTTAGTAATTTTATAAATTGAACTAACAAGAAAAGAGGATTTTGCTATTTAAAGGAAATAAGTGTAGTCTTGGCTCTTGGAGCAAGAGTGGCCGTGTGAACCAAAGAGGAAGGAAGGGGGGGCCAATTCAAAAGAAAGAAAGGAGAAACTAGCAAGTGGCAAGTTTAGGAGAATTATTTGAGACAAAGAGAATAATTCATAAATGCAAGATAAGGATAAGAATCTTTCATAAATGCTAAGAAGAAAAAATCAAATTGGACTCTTCCAAGCCACACATGACCGTGCAAATAATTGGAGGAGAAAGGAATGTGTGGA
>PYAF01003787.1:370558-384816 GCA_007407185.1 Glycine tomentella
GTGGCTTCCTTATAAATGTTTTTATTTTAAGTTTTGTTTCTTTTCTTAAATTAACTAATTATGACTAAATATATTCTAAATACTTCTAAGCTTGTCAGTTGTATCCCTTAGCCTCTATCATATCCTTCCTGTATCACACACATGTGTTCCTCATGTGATAACTTTCCTCATAACACCATAGATATTATTTAGATATTCTAAGATTTTATCAGATACCTAATATTTTTTGTACTTAATGTTTCATATATCTAAAACTCTAACTTATGATAGTTTTAGAAATTAATCATTAATTTTTTGTCAGTTTAGGTATTCATAGTTTTCTTGTGATTTTTTATCTGTTATTAAGGGTAATTTGGTTGATATCCCAGGGGTATTTTTATAATTTTCGACCTCAAGTTTCTACAAAAATATCTAAGGCAAAATATCTAAGGGTATTTTGATAATTTTAACCTCAAGGGTATTTTGATAATTTGTCACTTATTCTAGGGGTATTATTGTAATTTCTACTTCAACATATCTAACCAAAATATCTAAAGAAATTTTGTAATTTCCACTTCAAGGGTAATATGGTAATTCTCACATCAAAGGAAAGGGTAATAGGTCAATCTCCTTCAAACATTTTTGTAATTTCTTTTTTTATCTATATTAACATATTTAAATTTTTGGGATGTTATAGAAAAAAGTTGTGATAATGATGAAGATCCTATAGAAGAGTATGTGTAACTCAATGGATTAAATGAAAGAGAAAAGGATGAACCAAATGAAGAAATTAATCAATCAACACCCCGTCAAAAGCCTAAGGACTAGAGAACTATTAGAGATCTTTCTCTTGACAACATAATTGGTGAAGTAACCAAGGGAGTATCTACTAGATCTTCACTCAGAAATCTATGTTGTAATATGGCTTTCATTTCTCAAATTGAACCTAAGAACATTGACCAAGTTTTACTTGATGAACATTGGATGCTTGTCATGCATGATGAACTTAATCAGTTTAAGAGAAATGAAGTTTGGGAACTTGTTCCTAGTCCTTATTCTCACAAGCCTATAGGCACCAAGTGGATTTTTAGGAACAAACTTGATGAAAGTGGCATCATAATCAGAAACAAAGCTAGATTGGTTGCTAAAGGTTACAACCACCAAGAGGAAGATATTGACTATGACGAAACCTATGCTCCAGTAGCAAGGTTAGAGACCATTAGATTACTACTTGCATATGCATGTTTAATGGATTTTAAACTATTTCAAATGGATGTAAAGAGTGTTTTTCTTAATGGATATATTGAGGAGGAAATCTATGTTGATCAACCTCGAGGCTTTGTTGATTTTAAATATCCAAACTATGTTCTTAAACTAAAGAAAGATCTTTATGGATTAAAGCAAGCTCCAAGGTCCTGGTACGAAAGGTTGAGCAGCTTTTTACTAAGCCAATCATTCATAAGAGGAAAAGTGTACAAAACATTGTTCATCAAGAAACCTGGCAATGATATCCTATTGGTTCAAATATATGTTGATGATATCATTTTTGGTTCAACTAATCATTCCTTGTGCAAAGAAACTTTTGTCTCTATGCAGAATGAATTTGAAATGTCCATGATGGGAGAATTAACATCCTTCCTTGGTCTTCAAGTGAAGCAAATGAAAAATGGGACATTTCTCGGCCAATCAAAGTACTGCAATGAATTGATAAAAAAAATTGACATGGAGAAAAGAAACGATGTTTGCTACTCCTATGACAACCTCAACTTACCTTGATTCAGATGAAAAAGGCAAGAAGATTGATGAGTCAAAGTATAGAGGGATGATTGGATCACTATTGTACTTGACTGCAAGTAGACCAGATATTATGTCGAATGTGTGCTTGTGTGCTAGATATCAAGCTAATTCTAAGGAGTCACACCTCATTGGTATCCAAAAGGTGCATCACTTAACTTAATTGGCTAATCAGATTCTGATTTTGCAAGATGCAAACTTGATAGGAAAAGCACCAGTGGAACATTCCACTTGTTGGGAAGCTCACTAATCTCATGACATTGCCAAAAGCAATCATGAGTTTCTCTTTCAATAGCAGAAACTGAATACATAGCAGTTGGAAGTTGTTGTGCACAATGTTTGTGACTTAAGCAACAACTCCAAGTTTTTGGTGTGGAGTTGAAAGAAATTCCCCTGCTGTGTGACAACACAAGTGCCATAAACCTATCAAAGAATCCAGTCATGCACTCAAAGACAAAACATATAGAGATCAGACATCACTTCCACAGGGATCACATTTTGAGAGTTTATTAATAATAACAATCAATTGGCTGATATTTTTACCAAACCCTTATCTAGAGATAGATTCTACAATCTTAGGAACATGCTAGGAATTCTTTATGAATCTAATATATGATAGCATGCTTATGATTTGTCGACTACATGAAATACCAATCACAAATTGATTCTGCATCACATATGATTGAAATTAGAAATATGATAAAAAATACTATTCATCCTGCATAATTGACTGTTTTAATCGATTACTATACATATTAATAAATTATTTGTAGCTTTAAGACTATTTAGATTCAAAACTTCTCTGGAGTAATCGATTACCTTAACGAATTAATCGATTACTTGATGTTTAAATGTAGTCCAGAAACAAATATTCTTTGTAGTAATCAATTACTCTATCGTATTAATCGATTACCTATTGTATAAAACTATTTCTAAATAAGAAATTGTTCGGAGTAATCGATTACCCTGTTATTTAATCGATTACTTAACACTTGAAAGCTATTTGCAGATTCAAAACTCTTTGGAGTAATCGATTACACTGTCTTATTAATCGATTACTTGATGCACAGAGCTATTTTAAAATTACAATCATCTAGAGTAATCGATTACAGAGCTTATGTAATCGATTATCTATGGCATTTCTGCAAAACTGCACGATTTTCAAAAAGTGTAACTGACAATTTTATATTTAATTTCAAATTTGAAATCTGGTTCAGTGAACCTAGACATTCTTGGAACACGAAATAGTTGTTACCAAGTTTTTAAAATTCAAATTTTTTAAACTTCAAAACCACTATAAATTCAGGTTTTCACAAGCTAAAACTTTACACCTAAAAATCTCTTTCTTCCTTAAAGAAAGCTGAGCTAATTCTTGTACTCTGCCTCTCTCTCCTTTAAGCAAATCTCTGTGCATTCCTTTCTTCAACCGAATCTCATCATGTCTAACCCAAATGCCCCAAAAAGAACCAAAACCAGCAAGAGGAAAGCTGGAGAATCTTCTAATGCAATTGTGAACAAGCTCAATACCTGGTTCAACACTAAAGATGAAAGAAAAAGCTATATGCAGTTCAATGCTACCAAACTAGTCATGCCTCCAAAGTATGTTGAGCTTGACTGGTTTGTTAATGAGGGATTTCAATTCCCTGCTATGTTGGAAGCTCCAGGACTGAAGGGTACATTCTACCCTAAGTTAGTGAAAGTGTTCTATACTTGTGCCAAAACTAGCATGGATGGGGTTCTCCATTCCCAAGTGAATGGATTTGCAATGGAGATTGATGAAGAAGTTTGGAATGTTGCGGCTGGCATTTCCTGTGAAGGTGTAAGGAGATATGAAGAAGAAGTTGGAGGGTACTCCAAGATTGATACATACAGAGGTATGTTGCTGGATCCTCAAGCTAGATTGGAGACCAGATTGGGAGTTGGAAATATGACAGGGGAGGATAGGTTGCTACCCTAAATCATCACCTATATCCTCACCCCTAGGTCCACTAATCATGCACAAATCACAAATGATGATTTGCAACTGGTGCATGGCATGAAGACTTGAACTCATATTAATTGGGTTCTAGTCCTGGAGGAGACCATGATGAAGTCTAAAAGACTTCTTAGCTATTAATTCCCATATGTTGTATTAGTCTCAAGGTTGATAGACTATTTTGAGATTGATGTCTCTAATGAGATTGTGGACAACACGACAAACATCACCAACCTCGTCACTGAGAAACATTTAACCAAGTTGAGTTTGATGAAAACCCCAAATGGGTGGTTGATGACTGGAGAACAAGCTCCTCTAGGTGGTGTTGTTGAAGCACAAGGAGATGAAGAAGAAGAGGATGCATAAGCTGGTCTTGCTAAGTAGTAGTGGACCCCTTTTGAATCTCTAATGATTCAAAAGATGGATGCGATGATGGCTTTGCATCATGAGCATTCTGCTGATTTTCGTTCATCCTTGGAAAACATCACTACTAGACTGGGAAATATAGAGACTAGGATGGCTCTTAGAGACTTTGACAATATTAGTGGTTGTTTTGCTTTACTTCTTGTTGTTTTGTTTCCAGTCTCATGTTTTAAAATCTATTGCTTTTGTTTTATGTTTTCTTGTTCTGCACCTATCATTAATGAATAAAATTATCTTTTTGTTGTTAACATCTTCCTTGCGTATATCATTATAACTGGGATTTTTTTGTCATTGATAAGCTAAAAGGGGGAGAAAAATGAACATATTGATGAACATATGGGTGTTGTGCTTGGGAAAATAAAATAAAAACAGAGGAGAAAAATGGATAAATATTTGCTCTAATTAAACATTGTTCTTTATCTTATCTAATGTGAAATTACCTAGGATAGGGGGAGCATATAAATACTTATGAATATACATTGTTTATGCAAAGTATACTTGACATTTGTTTTTGGCAAGAAGCTGATTCTATTTCAGTTATCAAGTATAAGCTCCTAGAAATCATCTCCTAAAAAAACACTAAAGGTTCAACATGTTCAATTGAAGTTTGGCATGATCAAAGCCAAAAAGGGGGAGATTGAAGAGGATCAAGATGCTGAGACTCTTAGTCTTGGATGCTTTAGCTTTCACATGCCATTCAACTGAAGGCATATGTATTCTTTATATGTCTAAGAATTTTATCTAGTGATCCATTGCATTGCATAAATATCATTTATTGGCTTTCTTTCATGGTTTTACAAATATGTTTTGTGAAAAATATTTAAATTATTCATGATTCCATTGAAAAGCCAAAGTGTTCAAAGCTTATGTTTTGAAAAACATATTTTCTCTGTTTTAATCGATTACCAACTAATGGTAATATATTACTTAAGCTTTGATGAACATTTTAATCAATTACAACTATATGGTAATCGATTGCACTTCACAAAGACACACAAATATCTTCCTGTGATAATTGATTATGATTTATGGTAATTGATTACTTAGCGCGTTCTTGGAAATAAAACTTTATGTGTTAATTGATTACATGGCGATTTAATCGATTACATTGTTCATATATCTTTTCCAGAAATCTCAAAAACATTTTAATCAATTAAAATTGTTAACAATGGATGTTTTAATCGATTACATGGACGATTTAATCGATTACATTCAGTTACAGCAGTTTATTATAAATAGTTGTTGGGTCTTTTGAAAAAATACAGATCATTACATTGTGAAATTTTCATAGATTTTCAAAAGTCTTCTGAAGTGAGAAAAGATATTCTGAGTTACTAATCTCTTGTCCTACAAATTCTAAATCTTTATATTGCATTGAAAGATTTCTTCTTGGGCAAGATTTTAAAGAAGTTCTAGGAGAGTTTGCTCTGAAATTTGTTTTTTAACCTGAATCAAGATTGGTAAATCATATGCATTCATATTCATTGGATCATCAGGTTGTCTCTCTCCATTAACTTTTCTTGTAAATTCATTTTAGAATTTTTGGTTGTTTGTAGTTATTACAATAGAATTCTTAAGGCTTGTCTAGAGTAGGTTTCTCTAGAGGGAAGAGTAAAGAAGGATTCTCTATGTCTTTTGTAACACCTTGAAATTTCAATAACTGAAAATAATTGTTTGATGTATTTCTTGTGTTATTTGATTAGTTTAGATTAGTTGAATTTTTGTGTAAATTATCCTTGTGCAATTGCTTAGTGTGGATGTTAAGTTATGTGGAGTTTGTTTGAGTTGCGGTGAATTTGTGTGCTTTCGAGTTTGACACAAAACTTATTTTAGTAAAATCACCATGCTGAATTGGTTAACCGTTGGATCGCCTTCCAATTTTACAGGTAGGTTCTTAACCCAAATATTCAAAGATTGACCATTGGGATTGGCTAAATAGCATCTGAAGCGTGAGATAATAATTTTCACAAAAGCAAAAATTTTAAAATTGGGTCAGCTTGCCCAGGCGAGCCAAAATGTCTTCCAAAATTCGTTTGGGAGGGTCAAGTCAGTTTTAAATACATGCAGCAGTGTGAAAATCACAAAATTTTGCCTTCTTATTCCCCCAAACACCCACCCAACCTCCCATCATCATCCTCCACCTCCCACGACCATCGTTACCGCCACGAGCTGCTGTTTCTTGCTGTTGGACCACCGCACAAAGAGGAACACCTTAATCGGAGCGGAATTTTCAAAACTCAACTCGAGGATTTGGTAGAGAACGGAGCCTCCAATCCTCCTTTCTTAGTTTCTTTGAGGTAACCATGGTTTGCTTGTCTTCTCTTAGCTAGTTTGAAGCCTCTCTTGATATCTCTTGTGATTTGGGTACAGTTATTGGGTGTTTTTATACTTCCTTTGAAAAACCTTTGAAAATGAGACATTGTAAAAGTTTCTCGATTACATAGTGCATTGTGTTATCCTGAGACTTTTGTCTTAATCGAATACAGCTCAGGATAATCGATTATTTTGTTCGTTGTTGAAACCCAGAAATATTCTTGAACAGTTTAATCAATTACATGGTTATTTTAATCGATTATCAGGTGCGTTTAATCGATTACAGTTAGTTACAAATTTTGTTATAAATAGGATTGAAGGCTTGACTTGTTTTCTAACTTTGAGAGATATACCTGTTACGGAAATGATGAATGGGCTTAACTGCAAGGCCCATTATGGAGTAGTGGGCGTTCAACTCCAACTGAGGATATAATCGTGGACCATGACCTATTCAAAGATCATGGCAACAAATAGTTAGGATTTTAGTCGTGTTTCTCGGAGATAGCCCATGATCAGTTTAGATGTAAGTACTGTATAAATAGAAGGAGAATACAGCAGAAAAAGGTACACAATTCTTACTCTCTCTATTTTCTTCACACAGTGCACACACCCACGTCCATTGTGGTGTTTCTCCTCTAAGCACTGTGACTTCTTCTCTAGGATATTTTGTCCATATAAATATTCTCAGAGGAAGAGAGAAAGAATTAGATCCAACAGCAAATCACCAGCTTACTTGTCGAACATCTCTATTTATCACGAACAGAACATTGGCGCCGTCTGTGGGGAAATGATAAATTTCAATCCCCATTGATCACGGTGGTAAACACGAGAAGCCATCAAAACGAAGAACGACAGGAACTAGCCACCAACGTGGTTCCCCATGGAGCTGTGCAAGTAGAAGATGCAGCCTCAGATACTGCGTCTTCTCCTACGCAACTAAATCTACCACACACGATGTCGGGGATGGAACAAGATCCAATTCAGCGCTTTGTTAATAATGCTCTTGAGTCCATCTTGTCCCGGATTGAACGCCTCGAAAGACGACACGCCCTTCAACACCAGGAGGATATTAACAACATGATAACGCAGTTAGATGAGCGCTGCGCAAAATGGAGACATAATGGAGAGCATCGCTTGCAGTACATGGAGCAACGCATCGGTAACATGGAGAACCCGGCACAGGAATAGCCCTCTTGTCCCATGCTGGCCGAAATGCGCCACCAGACCAGTCATCAGCATCAGGCATATGATGCTGAGATAAGCACAGCGGGGCAAAACATTCATTTCGAGCTCGGAGCACCTTCCCATCAACAAGCAAGAGAAGATAATCCAGAGCATCATAATACGCACACTAAGGCCCCACGACAGACCATTGAAGCAGGAGTAAGCCCGACGAAGTCAATTCAAAGTCCGGTTCATCAACCCAGAGTATGGGGCGAGGTATATCGAAGGAAATATTGACGTGGCCAACACAATAATAGCCCATTTGTTGATGAGATTGGTAATGCCCAATTCATAGAGGATTTTGATGGATCCTTTTTGTCGAAATATGATGGAAGTCAGGATCCACAAGTACATATTGACGAGTTTGACATGCAGATGTGTGTACGAGGGATTGATGAGCCAATAATATCTCGGATTTTTGTCACCACCTTATTAGGTGCGGCACAGACGTGGTTTCATACACTTCCACCTCGGTCGATTCACAATTTCGAAGATTTTGGTCAAAAGTTCTTACTCAATTTTGCAACGAGTAAGAAACAGCCCCAATCTGAATTCGTATTAGGTGTGGAGCTACTCAGTGATGGAGCTACATTCTTATGCTACAACATTCTTATGCTACAATTGAGGAGCTAGTCCACAAAGCTCAAAGGGTGGAGCAACAATTGAAAAGGAGAAAAACTTCCTTTTACAAGACCAATGGGGATGCAACTTCCAGCTGGAAGGACAAGCCTAAAAGGGAAGTTTCTCATGTGAAAAATAAAGAAGAAAATGTGGAGAGTTC
This sequence comes from Glycine tomentella, assembly GCA_007407185.1. Taxonomy (NCBI): domain Eukaryota; kingdom Viridiplantae; phylum Streptophyta; class Magnoliopsida; order Fabales; family Fabaceae; genus Glycine; species Glycine tomentella. The sequence goes on from PYAF01003787.1 coordinate 379,048, forward strand.
AAGCAAAAAAAATTGGGGATCCAACTCCAACAAGATAAAGCAATATCAAGTGTTTTAAGTGTCTTGGTAAGGGACACATTGCTTCTCAATGTCCCAACAAGAGAACTATGATTTTGCTTGATGATAGAGGCATAAAGAGTGAGTCTTCAAGTGATATGATTTCCCAAAGGAATTAGATGGTTGGATCAACTAGGAATGGAATTTCGCACCCAGAATTCGGCCACCAAAACGTCCCAACAAAATTGGACTGTATCTCACGCTACAGACCTCGGATTTGAGCGATTCCAAAACGAGGTGAAAGAGGACTTTCTGAAACTCGATTTAGACTCAAGAATCACCGAAAAAGGATAAGGAAATCTCGAGATACAATTTCTTGATAATGGAGAGCGAAAATGGAAGTATAAGGATTATAGGTAGGCGCCACAATTCTGAAGAATTGATAAGCCCAAGAACGCCACAAGGATTGATGCCCTTGATAAGTTCAAAGATTCTCAAAAGAACCCTAGAGAAGCTTGTCTCTCACCAAAAGGTTAACTTCAATTCTGAATCCCTAACAAAAGGCTATGGTGTTCCTTATATAGTGGACAACATCCATAGTGAGCTTTAACCTAAATTGCTTACACAAAAAGGAAATAAGACAGCCCAATTAAGCTAGCCCAATAAGCCTTATTACAAAAGTTAAAATAAAACTAAGTGTAGAATTTGGGCCAAGTAAAATAAAGCCTTCATGCATATCCATTTGGGCTTATTCTTCAAGGTCTTCAATCTGACTTAAGTGTATCATTTTGGCCTCTTCTTCCTTTACATTTGGGCTTGTCTCAAGTAAAGTGGTCACCAAGAGATTTAGAGCCTCTTTAGTCCTTTTAGCTTTTGCTATTGTCATTGGGCCTCCAAGACCTTGTAAGTCCTCCAAGTTTGTTGCCTTGGTTATGCTGCCTCCAATGTCCTCATCATCAAGTGAATCAAAAAGTTCTTCAATTGTTGAAGAAGAAGAAGAACTTACACTTGTGGAGGTCGAAGAGGGTGATCTATTGATGGTAAGGAGAATGTTGAGCAATATTTGCCTAGAAAATGAGGAGACTCAAAGAGCAAATATTTTTCACACAAGTTGCTTAGTTGAAAAGAAAGTTTGCTCACTTATCATTGATGGGGGTAGCTGCACCAATGTGGCTGGTACAAGACTTGTGGAAAAATTACACTTGCCAACCACAAAGCATCCAAGGACATACAAGCTACAATGGTTAGTGAAAGGGGAGAAATGGTGGTAAATTCTCAAGTGCTCATTCCTTTTTCTATTAATGCTTATAATGATAATGTTCTTTGTGATATTGTACCTATGGAGGCTGGTCATATCCTTCTTGGTAGGCCATGACAATATGATAGAAAAGTGATACACAATAGCATGGAGAACACTTTTGAGTTTGAGAACTTAGGAAAGAAAATTATTTTGAGCCCTTTGACTCCTAGACAAGTGTGTGAGGATCAAGTGAGAATGAAAGAGAAAATAATTCAAGAGTTAAAAAAATATTGCACTTAAAAAAAATTTGCACACAAAAAGAAAAAGAAAGTGAGCTCCCAAAGAGAAAAACTGGTGAGAAAAAGAGAAAGGAAAAAGAAAATGAGAGCAAAAAAATGATGAGATTAAAGAGAGTTTGTTCTTGAGTGAAAAGCAAATCAAGAGAGTGTTATTGGCACAACAATCTCTTTATTATATGCTTCCTAACTCTCTTTGTTTACATGTTGAAAAAGAAGGTGAAAAATTGCCCAAAACTATGCAATCCCTCTTTAAAGAATATCAAGATGTTTTTCCAAAAGAAGTTCTTAATGGCTTGCCTCCTTTGAGAGGCATAGAGCATCAAAATGATTTGATTCTAGGTTGTTCACTCCCTAATAGGCCAGCTTATAAGACTTCACCAATGGAAGCAAAAGAGATACAAACACAAGTGGAGAAGCTACTCGAAAAAGGGTGGATCAGTGAGAGCATGAGCCCTTGTGCTATGCCTATTATTCTTGTGCCTAAGAGAAGGGAACTTGGAGAATGTGCATAGCTTGTAGGGCAATCAACAATATCACCATAAGGTATAGACATCCCATCCCTAGACTTAATGATCATAGCTTGCATGGTGCTACTATTTTTTCTAAAATTGATCTTAAGAGTGATTATCAGCAAATAAGGATAAGGGAAGGGGATGAATGGAAAACAAATTTCAAAACAAAATTTGGGCTTTATTAATGGTTAGTTATGTCTTTTGGTTTGACTAATGCACCTAGTACCTTTATGAGACTTATGAATCATGTTCTTAGACACTTTATAGGAAAATTTGTGGTAGTGTACTTTGATGACATTCTTGTTTATAGTGCCAATTTAAATGATCATTGGATGTATGTAAAAAGTGTCTTGGACAGTGATAAGGAAGGAAATCTTCTATGGAGCAATTGATAAATGTTCCTTTTGCACTTCAAAAGTTGTGTTTCTAGGTTTTGTAGTAGGTGCTCAAGGAGTCCAAGTGGATGAAGAGAAAGTGAAAGCCATCATGGAGTGGCCAACTCCAAAAGGTGTGAAGCATGTGGGAAGCTTTCATGGTTTAACTAGCTTTTATAGGAGATTTGTGAAGGATTTTAGTACCATTGCTTCTCCTTTGAATGAATTGATGAGCAAAACCCTGGGTTTTTCTTGGAAGCAAGAACATGAAATTGCTTTCCAAACATTGAAGGATAAGTTATCTCATGCACCTATTTTTGCATTGCCTAATTTTAATGCTTCCTTGATTGGAATGTGATGCATCTAATGTGGGCATTGGGGGGTTTCAAATCAAAATAAACATCCTAATGTAATGTCTACAACCATTAGACATTATGTTTCCCAAATCTACCTTGCAATGAAACCCAACTTCAAGTAAACTTCAGATCACAAGCAATCAACACTTCTTGTGAAATATGTTTGTTTAGAGGTTTATAATTGCAGAAATGGAAGATGGAAGAAAGGTTAGGGATGAAGATGGATGGCACCATGGAAAAGCTTTCCAATAAGCCTAGGAAGAATCGCCACAATAGCATTGAGAAGCCATTGATAAGACTCAACAAGTTCTTGAACAAGAACAAGAGAGAAACTCTCTCAACAATTTTTAGAATTGTATTAGTGAACCATAGTTAGTTACATTTAGTTTTGGCACCTTATATAGGCCATGAAATTACAAGCTAAATGTCACTAAATGTAAGAAAAATGCAAATTGAAATGAAGACCAAATGAAGCTTGAAGTGTAAGTTTTCCCTAAAGTGACTCTTTGCTGCTCAACATGTGCAGTGCAGTTTTACAACTGATTTAATCGATTAATCTGCACTTGTAATCGATTAAAACAAAGGTTTTTTTTTTTTTTTTTTACATTTTCAGGCTTATGTAATCGATTACAAATTTCTTGTAATTGATTAAAACAGACAAGCCTTGTTTTTTTAATTTTCTGATGCTGATTTAATCGATTACAGACATCTGGTAATCGATTAAAGATATCAGAAAGATGCTTTTAATATGTTACAGGAATCTGGTAATCAATTAAAACAGATAACACTTATTTTGTGTTTCCACTGAGTTGGTGTGCTTCTTCATGCTTTTCCAAGAGATACAAGTTAGCTTGGATGTGGTCTTGAAGGACTTGAATTCTAGTTCTTATCGTATGTCCATTAAGGCTCACTAAAGGAACTGCTTCAAGCTCTCCTTCTAGACCTTTGGCTTGGAATGGACCTCCATCATCCCCTCCTTCTTGAGAGAAACTTGTCCCCAAGTTTACTTCCTCACTTGTAATTACATCACACAAAGAAAGATCACAAACATTGAAAGTAGTACTCGCACCATACTCACTTGGCAACTCAAATTTGTAAGCATTGTTGTTGAAGATGTAGCCTTTCCACTTGGGTTTGTATCTCTTTTGCTTCCATGGAGGATGTCTCACCACTTCCTTGAAGAAGAGATTGCCTACTTCACAAGTATCATCACTCTTGTGACAATGAATGAAGTGTGCCATCTTTGAGAACCTATCAACAACAACAAAGATAGAATCCTTTCCCCTCTTGGATCTTAGAAGACCAAGCACAAAACCCATAGAAATGTCAACCCAAGGGGAGTAAGGAATAGACAAAGGTGTATATAAATCATGAGGCATTAATCTAGATTTAGCTTTATGACAAGTAATACATTGAGATAAAAGCTTATGCACATCATGCCTCATCTTTGGCCAATAGAAAGGTTCATGTAAAATAGCCAAAGTTTTACCTACACCAAAGTGTCCCATTAAATTGTTCTCATGAGCTTCCCTCATGGAAAGTTCTCTCAAAGAGCTTTTAGAAACACAAAGATTTCAACATGTAAACAAAGAGAGTTAGAAACCATATAATGAAGAGGTTGTCTTGCTAATAACACTCTCTTGACATTTTTTCCTCTCAAGAACAAACTTTCTTTAATCTCATTAATTTTTTTGCTCTCATTTTCTTTCACTTTTCTTTTCTTTTCATTAGTGCTTCTCTTTGATAACTCACTTTTCTTCTCTTTTTTAGGTGCCATATTTTTTTCAACTCCTTAATTCTCTTTTCTTTCATCTTTATTTAATCCTCACACACTTGTCTAGGAGTCAAAGGTCTCAAAATAATTTTCTTGCCTAGGTGCTCAAACTCAAAAGTGTTCTCCATGCCATTGTGTATCACTTTTCTATCATATTGCCATGGTCTACCAAGAAGGATATGACCAGCCTCAATAGGAACAATATCACAAAGAACATTATCATGATAAGCATTAATAGAAAAAGGAATGAGCACTTGAGAATTTATTACAGCTGTAGCATTCCTTGAGTTGTCTCATAAATTACAATTTGAGTAGTCCTTTCTAAATTGTGCTTTGTTGCTTGTCTCTTTAAATTTCCAAAAGTTTTGTCTTACAAGTTTTCTATTCTTTGGACTCTTAAGCCTTGTCTAGAATTATTTCATATTTCACTATAGCAAAGAGGCTTGATTTGATATGAAGGTTTTGCCTAAGAACTAAAGAGAGAATAAGAGTGGAAAAAAGCAAGAGGGAATATTATAGAAAAAGCCTTGAAAGTGTGTAAACACGAGAGTGAGAGTAAACACTTAGTGAGTGGTGAGGAATTTCTTATATATACTTGTGTTTTGTTAACAATTTTTTTGAAGGATGAGTTCAAGTGGAGGAGATGCTTTGTCACCTAAAACTTCTAGGTTGATGAGAGTCATTACTAAGCAAATGGAGAAATTGCAAACTAGAATGGATGCAAAATTTGAAGAGTTGCAAAAGGAGAAAACAAGAAAGAGTAGTTCCATGAGTAGTGTGGATGGATTGGCTTATGGTAGTAGAAGGGAAAGTGATTATGCTTCTTCTTTTGGAGGAAATTACTATGATGAGAGGAGTGAGAGGGAGGAAAGGAGACAACATGATAGAAGAGAAAATCATAAGAGACACTATCCTAGAAGAGTGAGGATAGAAGAGGAAGATAGGAGGATGAGGAGAGAACATAGAGAAGATGAGGGTAGAAGAGAGAGGTGAGAGGAATGGAGGATTGGGTGGAGTAAAAATAAAAATTCCAAAATTCCTTGGCACTAATGATCCTAATGAATACTTTGAGTGGGAAATGAAGGTTGAACAAATTTTCTCATGTCAACATTTTGAGGAAGACAAGAAAGTTACTCTTGCAACTATAGAATTTGGTGGTTATGCTTTGGAGTGGTGGAGCCACATTCAAAGAGATATAGTTGGGGGAAGAAGGCAAA